>PVIC010021390.1:0-28652 GCA_004025085.1 Thryonomys swinderianus
GAGCTGCCACAGCCGGTGAGCAGAGCTGAGAGCCAGGTGTCCCCTCGGCAGTTTCCCGCTAAGGAGTGGCTTGGTGTTTCTCAGGCCACCCCTCTCCCTCTGGATAGAAGCTTGTGAAACTCTGTGCACAGAGCAGCAGTTCTTTCTCTTCCCGTCCTAGGCCCTGCCACCTGCCTACAGCCTCACGCCCAAGTCCTCTTCTCCGTCTGCACTGTCTCCACGCTGGCCACTGTGGGCCTTTCAAGCTGTTCCCTGGGACACTAGCCTCTCCAGCTGTATGAGGTTTTTTTTGTTTTGTTTTTTCTTTGCAGTACCAGGGATAGAACTTACGACCTCGTGCTCGCAAGGCCGGCCTGATGCCACTGAACTAAATCTGTGGCCCTGTACGAGGATGTCACTGGCTTCTTGCTCCCTAGATGAAGGCCAAGTCTTTCAACAGCTCACTGTGGTTACGCCCACTGTCCAGTGTGGCCTTGCAGCCCCCCAAGCCCCCTCACCTAGTGATTCTATCTCGTGTATAGTCCAAGTCTCCTCCATACCAGAGCCACCCAGGGGTCACCCCCCAAGCTGGGCCAGGTATTTTCATTGCAAGACATAACGGGGCTTTAATGTGGCCTCCAGCAGGCTCTGCCCCTGACAGAGTGAGTGAATGGGAGAGCCCGCCACACTGGGAGCCCACATCTTAGCTGGAAACCTGCATCCATGTGCGAGCTGCTGTGTGCACACGTGGGCTCGGGGGCCGGCCGAGCCCTGGCCTCCAGCTGTCTGGCCTGAATTCCAGTGGGACTTGCGAGGGCAGCTCCGTATCAATTTCAGGCCATCAATAATGCATCCTTTCAGAGTGGCCCAGGAAGCCATTAGCTGGGCCTGTGGACCCAGAGGTATGGCCTTGGAGAAAGGCGAGTGGGGTGCCCAGGGGAAGCTCAGATCAGCCTGGGCAGGAGATGCTCCCACCCCGGATGAGCTCAGCAGGGTTGTCCCATGCACCCTTGAGGACCCAGAGATTTTGCTGCCAGGGAAGTGGCATGCGCTGTCCTTTGGCACAAAAGCCACCCGAAAATAGACCAGCCTCACTCTCCCACCCCCCTGAAACCAGAAGCCACAGTAGGCGCTGGGTTCTCAGGCCAGGGTCTAAGCCTATGTGGCACTCCGCCTCCACCTGCCCTCCCCCCACACAGGGCTCCTCCCCGCCAGGCTGTCTGAGCTGTGGGTAAGGATGGGGCAGAGGTTGAGGCTGGAGTTAGGCTCAGCCTAAAATCACAGAACTGAACAAACTACCCGTTCCCTCGCTCATTCAACGGTATCACCAGAGCCCCTCCTGTGACTCAGCTGACTCAGGTGACACCCTAGCAGAGTTGCTGTCCCAGCCCATGGGGCTGACGAGGCTCCGTGAGCTGGCGCTCTTCCCCCTCGTGAGAGCCAGCTGCGCACAGGTCTCTAAAATGCCCACCTCCCCATGTTAGTGGCTTGAAATCAGCCATGGTGAGAGTATTGATACAATAGAGATTAGCATACACTGCAAAGAATCTGCACCCTGTCGGGGAAGGGAGAAGCCTATCGATAGTCCTTCCACAGAGAGGGGGAGGAATGGCACATAAGGACCTGGTCTCCTTCTTCAGCTTCCTGAATGCCACAGTAAGGAGGGTTAGTAATGTGTGGAAGAGCTAAGAAATCACCTCTTGTCCTGTCTTCAGCGCTTTCAGCGGACTTGGTGAAAACAAAATAGACAAGAAAGTGGTAAGGAGGAAACAGGGTTGATTCTCCCCTCAGAGCGTCTGAGAGTGTGGGGGGCAAGATGTGGTATGAGGCGGGGTGGGGTGGCTAAAAGCCTGCACTCAGCCTCCGGAATGGCCTGGAGATTAAACCCGCCTCCAAGAGTCAGGAGGTTTGTCTCCCAGGAAGATGGGGCAACAGGGCTGTTCATGGGTGGCGGGGTAAGCAGGGACCTGCAGGAGATGCAGGGCTGGAAATGGAGGTCAGCAGAAGTCATTCAGCCCTGGTCCCAACCCCAGCCTGAGCAGTCCCAGGACCACACAGGAGACACGGACAGGGGGCAGGTGGCCAGTGCCTGCTTTTCTTCCCAGCTAGCCCAGTGCTAGGTGGAAAGTGCTTGCAGTTATATACATAATCAACTTTCATAAAAACACATGAAAATATTACGGCATGGTCAGGGTGACAGAGGCTTCAGACACACCAGTGTGGCCAGTGCCCATAGCAGGTGGGACTCGGGAAAGTCCCGGAGCAGCCAGGGAGGTGGCCCTGGGATAGTGTGCAGCTGGCGTCTACAGAGCAGAGGGAAGCAGGGGCCGGAGAGGAGTGCACAGGCTGCACGGGCCAGACCGGCGGGAGCATGGGCTTCCTCCCGAGGGCAGCGGTGGCACTGAGCTTGGTGGGTGGGTGCTGTAGTCTGATGGCTTCTGAGAACACAGAGACTGAGCTAGCCGCAGAGGTGGGGCGAAATGGGTAGCCTGACAGAGCATTCGGGGTAGGGCTGAGTTGCGAGCAGATTGGATGTTGGGGTGAGGGAAAGGAAGGAAACACGACAGATGAATGTGGGTGCGGCTCCAGCTAACAGGAGGGGGACACCTGTGGTCCCATCAGGTCTGGGGGGACAGTGGGGTCCTGTTTGACAGGGCCGTTTGTGGCTCCCTTGAGCTGGCTGAGTGAGATTGTTAGGCAGCTTCGGGACACAAGATTGGTGTTTGTGGAGGGATCGGGGTGAGAGAGCCTCTGGACAGCATTGAGAGCAGTAGCCAAGGGAGGGATCCACCCTGACCACCATGGCCCTCTCTGCCCTCTTCCCTGCACAGAGCAATGCAATGCTTGCTCTGGGCACTAGATGGCAGTGAAGGCTTGCCCGAGCCAGCGTCAGGCATCCGTGTGAAAGGCACACTTGGCCTACACTGACTGCAGGGCATGGCTGGCAGTGAGCAGCCATCCAGCCATGAGCCAAGCAGCATGCGGAAGGCTCTGTAAGAAGCTCTTCCCTACAGACAACAAACTACGTTAAAAATATGCAGGTTATACAAGACCCTTAGCAAGCACCTCCTATCCTCATACAAGGAAATGAAGGTAGAGGAAGGCAAAGGCCCCAGGCCATATGGCCAGGAAGATGGGGGCGGTCTGAAGTCCACTGCTCCCAGCTTCCCTTGGAGCACACGGCGCCTGCCGGGGATCTTAGAGATCCCCTGGGGTTCGGCTGCTCAGCCCGTTCCCGGTCGGGCCCCATGTCAGGAGCGAGCACCCCATGTCAGGCGTGGTCCCCTCAGCTCTCCAGCACTCTCACCTGCCCTCCGCCTCTTGCAGTTTGAGATCCGGCAGCTGCGTGCACACCTGGCGCAGCAGGACCTGGACCTGGCCGCAGAGCGAGAGGCGGCCTTGCAGGCCCCGCACGTGCTCAGCCAGCCGCGGAGCCGCTTCAAGGTGGTGGAAGCTGGCGCGTGGGGCGAGGAGGCTGCAGCTGAGAGCGCCGTGGAGGAGCTGCGGCCCTCGCAAGGTGAGCCGGGTCTGGGTGTCTCCTGAAGCCTCCAGGGCCTGGAATTCCCCAAGCTGGAGCAACCGCGCCCCCTCCTCTGCCTATAGTCGGGGGACCCTAAGGTTCCGGTCCTCAGATCTGCCTTGTAGGGTTCGGGCAGAACGCTGAGTCTGGTGTCCCTGGCCCAAACCGGAAATGATCTTCGGCACTCGTGCCCATCAGCGTGTGAGGTTCCATCCTGGGTGTATGTCCTGCCCGCCCAGCACAGGAGGTGCTGGCCCAGGGAAGCTGCCTGGAAGCTGCCCCCCGACTCGTCACTAATGAGTGCAGAGCCAGGTTTCAGGCCGGACCCTGGCAATTTTCTGTTGGACCCCACCGCCCAGGTGTGGAAGAGAAAGCCGGCCTAGGCCGCAGCGGCCCACAGCCTGACTGCAGGGGGAACAAATGGAGGCCAGGGTATGGGACAGGCACTATGACCCAGGCAGGGCACTGCACTGAAGGGAGTGGTTTCAGGAGCATGCCCCAACTGGGTGCCCAGCTGTGCACGCCAGGGCAGGGAATTCAGCTTTTCCGGGACTCAGCTGTGCCAGCCTGGCAGTGGGGGCAGAACGGAGGCTTCCTTGCAGGCAGGTTGGGGGACTACACAGCCAGGGCATGGTGGTGCTGCAATCTGACAAGACCAGGAGCCACAGCTTGAGCCCATGGCGACTCTCTCAGGGTGCTGTGTCCCCTTGCCAGGCGGTGACCACAGAGCCAGGGAGGCTGGGCAGGTTGGGAGGCTCCACCACTCTTCGGCTTCAGTGTGGCTTTCGGTGACCCGAGCCCAACTTTGAGCTCTTCGGCCTCACGGGAAGGGTGTGGAGCCAGTGCGTGTGAGCACTGCTGGTGCTGTGGATGGCTTGGGGGATAAGAGGTCGCCATCCTGATGCTTCAAGAGAGTGTCAGATCTAAGATCCACAGAATCCAGGGCCAGGAGACCCAGTCCACAGTGGGCCTCCTAAGAGCAGGTGCCCATCCCCTTTCCTGGAAGGGGTCTTTCACGGAGGTGCTGCTGCCCAGGCCACGCTCTCCCTTGTCCACATGTGCCCTGCCATGGGCAACCTCCTCCAGACACTGCTTTCTGCGGCCATCACCTGCGTGTCGTGGCTGCTTCCTGGGTCAAAGCTCTCCAGGTCCTTGCTGAGCTCTGACACCGCCCCCCAGGAGCTTCCAGAGCCAAGTGTAGTTTCTGAGGAGCTGCAAGCCCAGGTCAGGGAGCCACAGGACCAGGTTCCCCGCAGTGCCATCCCAGGTGCCCTGTCCCGCGTGGCCCCGCTGACCCCTGTCCTGTAGCCTGTGCTCGGGCTCCAGTCCCTGCCACCCTCACCCCTTGCATGGATCTTGAGACCGCCTGTCCTCACCTTCACTGCTCGCCCACCTGGTCTCCAGGCTCACGCAGCTCTCTGACCTCAGCTCTGCCCTTCTGGTGACTTCTGCAGCCCCCCACCCCCACTGCAGAGAGATCATCCCAAATTCCTCACATAATCCCCAACTTCATGCCCTCCCTCAGCGGAAGCCCCAGTCCCTCTGAGCCGCGTAAGAGTTCACTGAGGCCCCTGTGACAAAGTGCCACCCTCTGAGTAGCTTCAGTGGCAGAAATCTCTCTGCCCATCCCAGATGCTGGCAGCCTGGCATCACAGTGTGGCAGGGTCAGTCCTTCCGGGGGGGGGGGCTGAGAACCCCTGCCTGGCCTCCGCCCTGTGGCCCCCTGGCTTGCACACAAATTGCCATCACTTCCCTTCCCCTGGGCAGCATCCCAGTGAATCTACCCCCTCCCCCATTCAGCAGGGCTGTGAGCCTTCTGCATGCCGCCCACAGATGGCACAGCCTCTAGCCACCCTCCTCTTCACACTCAGACCCCATCTCGGGGTGAGTGCCCAGGTATCCCACCCTCCCTGGCACCTCACATGAAATGCCAGGCCCCGAGCGCTCCCACCTCAGGAGGTTTCTGTGTCTTGTGTCGCTAGAGCCCCCCGCAGCGGAGCCTCTCTGGCATGCCACGTTGTTCCTGTGGCTATGACACTTCCCCAGCGAGCAGTCAGCTCCTGTGGAACTCACTGCTGGCTTCCGGTGCCCAGCCTGGGGCTGTGGCCACAGAGCCCCGGTCTGGCTTCCTGTGGATGGGAAGACCCAGCCTCATCTTTCCCCCCGTCCCCGGTGCCAGCCCAGAGCTCTTACAGCTGCCCTTGCAGCTGCTTCCTGTCTGTCATCGTGGCTCCTGGCTGGGTGGGTAAAGACGCCGAGTGTCGTCCTCAGCCAGTGACCTACAGATACTGGACCCCAGGTGCCAGGAGCACAAAGCCACACGGGCAGAGCTGAGTCACGGCTGGTCCGCAGGCCGCCTGTCAGCAGCCAAGGCCATGCAAGGCAGCTTCGAAAAGAGGGAGAGAGCAGGTCCGAGCCACACACAGTCCACCCTCAGTGTGTCCCTAGCCAGCGTCACTGGGTCAGTGCTGACCCCTCCAGGAAATGGGCAGGTTGGAAGCCTTTCACAAAGGGCCAACCATGCACCGTGTGAGTGGCTGCAAATGCCCAGGACCCTGTCTCAGCTCCCGCCACCCACTAGGTGTCTCCCACTCCCTGTCATGCAGTGTGCATCCCCATCTGCCGTCTCAGCCATCCCTGGGGCCCTCAGGAGCAGCAGCAGGGCCCTGTGGCAGAGGGCAGAACCCAGACATCAAGGCCACACATGATTCACAGCTTTCTATGGCCCAGGGACTGGGGGCAGCCCCTGAACGTCTCTGGGTGACCCCAGCTGGGTCCAGGGAGGCATCTTATGGCATTAGAAATTATGGCCAGACAAGCTGTGGGTGTCCTGGGTCTTCTGGGAGAGAGAAGGGGCAGCCGTTGGTGCTGGCTGCGAACCCCAGGCCCGCAGCATGCACACTACAGCATTAACTTGCAACCTGAGTGATGAGTCGTGGCGGGGGGGAATCATGGCACCAGGGTGGGGCAGGGAGTGGGGTGCCAGGCCGGCCCACCCCAGCCTGTGAGGGGAAGCGGCTCTGGTCCCAGCCCCGCCAGCGGTCACATCACAGCAGACGACACAGCCGCTTCTGTTTAGACTTGCTCCGGCACAAATCATTTTTAAAACCCGGGCTGCAGAGTTCCCGGCTGAGAGGCTGCCAAGTTCACGGTGCCCCTGTGTAGTCGTTAATACTTCGCTCCCAAATTTATTAGTCTTGAAGCTTTCTTATGAGTTACGGCCCCCCTGCCACAGACTCCCGCGTCCATCACCACAACTTAGCATCCCCCACACCGTGCCAGCGGCCAGAGAAGATGCCGCCAAGCAGCCTGTGCCGCCTGCCCCAGGCCTTTCCTCTGCAAGGCTGGCACCTGGGCCTGCCCTTGAAAGGAACAGGGCATCGTGCCCTGCTGTGTCCCAGCTGGTGCCTCAAAGGCTCTGCGGGTGAGGATAGGAGCCGGCCCGGGGTTGGCTCTGGGAAGAGATGACTCGGGGCCAGGGTGAGGCAGAAGTGGGCAGAGCTGGTGTGAGTGTGGCTTGAGGCATCTAGGGGCCTCCGCTCAGACCCGGGTCCCTACATGGCACAGATGTTGGGGATGGAACCCCAGAAGCCACCTGAGGACCCAGACTCTCTGTCAGGCCCATGGAAGCAAGTGGTCCCAGAAGGAGGACAGTTCCCACCCAAAGGCTGGACACGGAGTCAGAGGCCCTGGGGTCCTCCTGCTACTTGGCAGTTGGGGTGTCGGTGAGGAAAGGCGCTGAAGCCACTTGGGCCCAGCCTGGGTGACAGGAGGGCCAGTCGCCAAGGTGGGGGATATGACAAAAGGGAGAAGCCAAGTTCTGTTGCAGATGGGTCGAGTTAGAGGAGGCTGGAGGTCATCCAGCAGACAGCTGGGCATGGTAGCCAGGCCAGCCACTGCCCAAGAGAGCTCTGGCATGAAGGTCGCTGGGTTATTTTTATCAACAGCTGGGGCGAGGGCAGGAGCTCCTTCAGTATGCAGGCAGCAGAGACACAGGACTGGCCTGGGCTCCGGGCTCGGAAGGCTGTCAGGGGCTGAAGCCCAGGGCCCCCCCACCTGCCGGCTGGAAGGGGAAGCTCCCACATGGGCTCGAGGGCTGGGTTGACCCTGCACCTCCGGGGGAGGCTGGGTTGTCCACACGGAGGTTGTTCGTAGACACAGCAGGCGGGGTGGGCCACTTCTGGGCTTTCCAGGGCCCTGGGGAGGACGGAGGATGAATAACGGCACCCTCCCTGCCCCGCCTCCCCTCTTGCCTCCCTGAGCCCATACTCGGCTCTGTGGAAACCAGGAGGGCACAGCTGGGCCGGGGCTCCCCACAAGCCTGCGAAGGTCGCAGCAGGCAGCAGGCCCCACAGCTCGCGAGCAGCGGGTATTCTGGGAGCAAGCGCACAGCTGGCTCCGCTACAGAGCAGACCCCACAGTCCTCACCGTGTTCACCACAGCACAGGCGGCACCTGCGGGCCGAGGGAAATAAATTGCTCCACATCACGGGGTGGGGGGGGTTCTGTCCCCAGAGGTGTGTGGGCCACGGAAGACCAGGTAGGACAGGCAGGCACTGATGTGGAGCTGCACTAGGCGCTGAGAGATGGTCCAGGTGCCTCTGTGTCATCTCGGAGCTGTGGAACCGCCTAGCCCAGCCACATCAAGTCCATCAGCGCCTCCCCACTCCATCTTTGGTGCAGATGGGGAAACTGAGGCCTAGTGAGTGGGTGGGACTTGGCCAGCGGCAGCACCAGGATCCACCCAGAGCAAGTAACCGGCTCACTGCCTGACCCTGTGGCCCTGTATCCCCACTGCCTCCTAGGAATAACCACACCAGGGCAGCCCCAGGGTGACGGTGTCTTCAGCACCCACCACAGCACAGAGCAGCGCTGCCAGCAGAGGTTGGGGTGGCCCCAGAGAGCGCACAGGCCAAGAGCGCTTGAAGAGCAGCCTGTGTGCACATGGCATGAGCTGGACTGGTAGCGTCAGGTGTGTCGGGAAGGTAGCGAGTGCCTCAGCTCCCCCGGGAAGCCTGGGTGCAGACTGAGGTCTGAACAGCCCCGGAGTGGCTCCGCCTTCCAGAGGAGGCTGATGCGCTGGCTCCTAAGCACCTGTCACCTCTGTGACTTGGGAGAGTGGGTGTCATCACCCCTACTTCACGGGCAGGACCGAAGCCAAGGGAAGCCACTTCACTCTGGGGGTGGAGTTGAGGTTTGGAGCATTTCCTGAGCTTACCCTGACGGTTGTTATAGGAACCGGGGCGGGGGGCAGAGATTTAGCTCAGTGGTTCCAGCATCTGTCTGGCAGGCACAAGGTCCCGAGTTCAATCCCCAGTACCACATACCACAGTGCCAGGTGTGGTGGCTCACGCCTGTCATCCCAGCACTCGGGAGGCAGAGGCAGGAGGATTGCTGAGTTTGAGACTTGCCTGGGCTACATGGTGAGTTTAGGGCCAGCTTGAACTACAAAGCAAGACCCTGTCTCAAAAAAAAAACAAAAAAAAAAAAACCTGTTGTCTCAGTCCTGTTCACTACAGGCTTGCTGGACCCACCCCCCCAACCCAATCATCACCTGTCCCAGCATGCATCTGTCCCTCAGGCCTGTTACCCCATGGAGCCGCACCTCATTTTCCTGCCTGAACTCTGGGCCCTTCCACACCTGTTCCAGGGCCTTGGGGGCGGCCCCTCCATACCTCACGCCCTTAGGGCAGGCTGTGCTTTTTCGTGTGCTTTTCCGTCCTGGTCCCAGCTCTCCTCCCTCCCCACACTCCAGATCCCCCAGTGCAGACAGTGTGTGTTTAACAAACTTGCTGTTTGGCAAACTGCTCAGACTTACCAGGGAGCCACACTGTTTGGACTTCGAGCCCACCCGCTGCTCAGACTTAACGAGCCTTTTTATACGGTTCTGTACATCTTGTTGATACAGCATCAGTCTTTTTCGGTACAGGACACCTTTTACTGTAATTTCGCTTATCATACTACACGGTCCTGTACTTCAGTAATCTGTTATACAGTACAGAGCTGCATGAAGAGTTACTCAAGAGCCAAGTCAGCATGTTGGAGCTTCCTTTGTTCGGAACAAAGTACAATTGTAAAGTACATACTATCTGCAATTCCTCAGTTAGCGACCAATTCATGTAATAACCTGGTCACCAGGATGGAGGTTTGTCATCAAATGAGAAGCTTTAAGCCTGTTGTATTTGCACAACCTTGACTAGGCATGTTGTGCAAATAAACACAGCATATGTGAAAAGACAGATGCCTTCAAATTACATATTATTTCTAAAATGTCTGATACAAAGAAAAATGAGCAACCTATCATGTTTTGGATATTGAGGCCAAAAAATAAGCCTCAGTATCCAAAATCTACATGGTTCCCTGTTTTGTTGAGACAGAGTCTCGCTTTGTCGTTCAGGCTGGCCCTGAGCTCACTATGTAGCCCAGGCAAGCCTGGAACTCAACAGTCCTCCTGCCTCTGCCTCCCACGTGCTAGGGTGACCAGGCGTGCACCACCACGCCTGGCACTGTGGTTTGCTGGTGGGTGTGAGTGACCACGCCCAGTATTGTTGTATGTGGTTACCAGGAATTAAACCAGGAACCTTGCACTTGCTAGGCAGGCGCTGGAATCACTGAGCTGAATTTCTGGGCCTAGTTTCCCTGTTCTGATTGCAGAAGGGAGTGACTTGGAGCACAGGCTTAGGCAACTGTCCATCACATGACACAGGCCGAACAGCTGTGCCAAAGGGCCACAAAGACGCACCAGGGCACTTTCGGTTGGCCTCACTTCTAAGGACTATTTGCTTCCATCAGTTCCTTGAATAATAATATAACTGATTCACCTAAATGGAAATAAATTCTCAGCTATAAACAAACTCTTTAGAAGTAACTGTTACCTTTGAAATGTTTTGGTATGTACAGATCACTCACATTTTGGACATATTTTCTCAAGGGTCATATGTAGACTTCTGAACCATAGGAAACACCTGAACAATTCATTATCACTGCTGTTCTTGGCTCTGTGATTGTTCTGTGTGTTTAATGTTTGTCTTACACTCCTGGCTAGGAAGCTCCTCCCCCCACCGCCCATACGGGGGATCAAACTCAGGACCTTGCTCTTATCAAGCAGGTGCAGTACTGCTGAGCTAAATCCCTGGCCCGGGGAGATCCTTTACTACGTCCTTTATATGTCTTTCCATCCTTCAGAGTGTTTACTGCAGATGTGGACAGAGACACGGCTCCATTTTGCCGGTCTAGATATCTGGCATTTCCAGTGATTTTTCAGAGTCCAGCAGACCCATGGCTCTATGGTCTCTTACTAGTAGTATGTATTTTAGTCACTGCTCATGTATTTTAGTGCAATGGCCTGCAGCAACTCCTTCATTAATGAGCCAAAATGGCATATTCAAAACACAGCCTCCAGCACACAGTGTAACCTTGAAGAATTCATGGAAGCTGCTAAGATGCCAGGAAAGGGTATGGGAGGAAATACAGGAATAGATGCTTTATTGATCTGCTGAAGATCATATCTGGATTGCATCTGTTTTGCAATCATGATTATTGATGAGCACTTTCCGTATCATTGCAATATCGTAAGGTGCACTGGGTTTTCTGAATAATTTTCATCCCTGCCTTTCCGGACATGAGAGATTAGTACTGCCCAAGCCCAGACAATATGATGATTGGTTGGTGGCTGCTATATTTTATTCTAAGTTATGGGACAGCCTGTGTTAAGGAAAAAAAAAATCATGAGCTGGGGATTTAGCTCAGTGGTTCCAGCATCTGCCTCAAAAGCACAAGGTCTGGAGTTTGATTCCTGGTACCACATACCACAGTGCCAGGCATGGTGGCAATCGCCTGTAATCCCAGCATTCGGGAGGCAGAGGCAGGAGGATTGCTGTGAGTTTGAGGCATATCTGGGTTACATAGTGAGCTCAGGGCCAGCCTGAACTACAAAGCAATACCCTGTCTCAGGAAAAAAAAAATCATTTTCATTGAACTCTTTTGATAATGTGTCTGATACTGACATTTCTAACAATCTACCTGCTTAATGACCGTTCAGACCTATAACCCATCCTTTTTTTCCCATAGTTCTCTATGTCTTGTTGATAGAATCTTAATTATCTTTTTTATACAGTACGTCTTACTTATATAGGACTAATTTTTGCTGATTGTACTGTATAGTACAGTACTGTAGTTTTATGATCTGTTATACATTACTACATGTAAGAGTTATGCAAATAAAAACAAAGTCACAAAGTTTGAGTTTCCTTTGGCCGTTTCCTTTTTTCTGAGTGTTATAATGTATATATGATATACAGTTGCTCACTTAGTAACTAATTCATTTCATTACCTAGTCATAGGAACAGAACTTGATCTTTTAAGAGTATCTGTATTTCTTTTCATTTTTTCTTCTGTTATTAGATACTAGGGATTGAACCCAGGGCCTTTGCATGGAGCTACATCTTTCACTCCTTTTTTTTATTTTGAGGAAGAATCTTAGTCACTTAGTTGCTCAGGCTGGGCTCAGACTTGTAACACTCCTGCCTCAGCCTCCCAGAGTGCTGAGAGCACAGACATGCACCATCACACCTGTCATGGACCAGTGTTTCTTTTAGATCTTATTCCCATTTCCTCCCTTGACCTGGACAGCTTACAACATCTTTGTTATTCAGTAGCTCCTCCCTGTGCACCCACTGTGTGTAGGGACTGAGCAGGAGCAGGAGTCCCCAGAACCTCCCCAGGCCTTTCCCCTGTGCCACAGAAGCCAGGAGCCCCCAGGAGAACAGAACCCAGGTCGTCACATGACCCCAGCCTAGGCTCCTGCACTGAGGGGGGCATTTCTGGGGACCCTGAGCACTGCAGGTGGATTCAGAGATATAAGCATCTAGGCAGAGAAAGTCTCACTGTTTCCAACAGGCTCACCTCAGAGACAGAGGAGCAAGACACGGGGAAAGGGCCAGCCCAGGTCAGGTGATGAGGCGGCTGTGGGGCCCAGGCAGGGGCTTCTGGGAGACAGGTGCTACCCCAATTGACAAGTTCCTGCGTGCCCTTCTCTCCCCGCCCTGTAGATGTGGCTGTGGACGACGACATGAACAGCTACATCAGCCAGTACTACAACGGGCCCAGCAGCAGTAAGTGTGGGTGGGCGCAGCTCAGACTGGTGCCCGGGCTTCAGCCCCATTGCCCCACCCTGCCCCACCATTTCCACGCCAGCCCCGTGCGCACAGCACCTGGAGCTGTGGCTGCCAGCAAACCTGCAGCTGGAGAGGGTTGCAGGACCCAAGGCTGGGGTGCCAGGGTGGGGGGTACCCCGTGACCACTGGCCCATGTGCAGGCTTGGGAGGCCAGGAGAGAGGGGCCTTCCTGGCTCACATTTCCTTACCCTGGGGAGTCTTGGAAGCCTCATGGTTTTGACTCTCAGGAAAGACTGGGTTTCAAAGTAGCACCAGGTGCTTCAGCATTTTATTCTCCGCACCTGATACTGTAAACCTTCCACATGGGATTCACAGCCCTCAACTTCTAGCAGACCCTGTTGTACGGCCAGAGTATTAGGTTGTCCAGGCTTCAGTCAAACTGCTAGCTCCAAAGGCCTCCATGTCTAGGCCCAGCACCTCCCCTGTCCATTGGGGAGAAACCTTCCCAGCCCACACCACTGTGGCCTTGCCTAGAACTTCTCACCTAGAGAGCCATGTGTGTCCCCGTCTGTCCCTGCAGTGTGTACCCAGAGGCCAGTCAGTCCCCCACGGCCCATTTAAAACTCGAACGGCTCCAACACAGAGGCCCAAATCCTTTGTCCCAGTGTAGCACTGTTAGGTGGACTAAGTTAGGCTGCTGTGGCGAAAAGCTTTGCTTCTCAGTGGTTTATGTAAGCCACAGAGGCCACAGCAGGTTGTCGGGCTCTGCTCCCAGGCCACCTCACTCTGTCACCCGCCAACAGGGCCGCTACCTCAGCTCTAGAATACTTGGCATTCAACAAGGTGAGTTGGGAGTACAGTCAGGTTCCTCCAAAGCCACCCTCCCCCATAGCTGCTTCTCAGATCCTCAGACAGGCCAGGCCTGCACCCTTTTCTGTCCCCGCCTCTCTAGGGTTCAGAGCTTTGGAATCGACAGAGCAGAAGTTCTCAAGCCCACTGTCCTCCCCAAGGGCCAGTGAGCTGTGGCCAGTGCTGACTGCGTGGCCTCTTCTCTTGCAGACAGCGGGCTCCCAGAGCCGGCAGCGTGCGTGGTCACCACAGCTGCCATAGACGTCCACCAGCCCAACGTCTCCTCAGACCTCTTCTCGGTGGACACACCCCTGAAGCTCGGCGGCAACAGCACCTCCGCCAGTGCCACCTCAGAGAGCGCCTCCCGCTGTGCCCGCAGCTCGGCGACCCAGGCCCAGAGCAACAGTAGCCAGACACTGGGCTCCTCCACGGACTGCAGCGTGGCCCGGGAGGAGCCGTCCTCAGAGTCCACGCCACTGGCCCTGCCACCGCTATCACCCCAGCAGCCGACAGCCCAGGACCTGCTGTCCTCCTTGTCTGAGAACCCCTACCCTCCCCGGAGGGCCTTGGACCCAGAGTCCCTCACACAGCCCAGTCTGGAGGGCTCGACCCACACCAGCCCTGAGATGGAGCGGAGGGTCTGTCTGTTCAACAGGAAAAACCGTGAGGGCTTCTCCGTGGTGCAAATCCAGCCCATCCTCCACTTCCCGCCCGCCGGCCCTGTGCTGGAGGAGAAGCTCAGGTCTCTGGAATCTAAAGAGCAGCCACTGCACAGGGTCCCAGAGGCCTGAGCCTGCAGGGAAGAGGGACACAGCCATCTCGAACCTTCCCCGGAACCTGTGCCACCGCGGGCCACACACGAGGCAGGGATCCCGCCTGGCCTCCCTCAGGGTGCTGCGGCCTCCAGGGAGCTGACCCAGGCCAGGAGGTCACTGGCCTCTGACCTCAGGGCCCAGAGCCGCGCCTCTTCTCAGGAGGGTGGTGCTCATGGCCAGGTTTTAGCCGTTTTTACAAAGCCAGTGGGCAGCCCCGCCTCCACAGGGCAGAGCGCGGGCCAGCTCAGCCTCTTCTGTGGCCTTCGTCCTGATGCCCAGCCTGGACTCGAGGACAGCACTGTGAGCAGGGGCAGCCCAGCCCCACCCTAGCGTCCTGCCAGGAGTCCTGGGTGGAGACGACACCAACCCCCTTTGTCCCCACCCTCTTTGCGGCATGAGCGTTCTGATCTTTCAAAGACAAACCTAGTGTTCATCTTCTGTCTCGGAGGATAGCTCTGGAACTGGGGCTCCTGCGGGTAGGGAGACAGCCATTTTCCAACCTCGGCTTTAATAAAAACCAGCTGCACTGAAATGTCGTGAAGATTTTCCTTCGGTTATGGCTTGGGCGCTGTGTCCAGATTGGTCCTGGGACCAGCACTGGCCTGGGCAAGTCCAAGGAGGTCCGGCCCCCCTCTGCAGCCCTGAGGCCTTTGCAGAGTGGGCCCTGGCCTGTCTCCTCACCACTCCGTCCTCCCTGGTGACTTCCAGGCAGCCCCTTGACCCATTTAAAACCCCATGGGACCTCACACTCGGCCCAGAGCCTGCCGAATCTCATCCCTCTCTCCTGTTATCCTGCTGGGCGGCTGAGCCCCCACTGAAGAGCTGTCAAGTGGTTTTGTGTTTAAGGCCGTGTTTTCTTTCATATGTGAGGGGGTCCTGCTGCACACCAGTCTCAGCCCTGTGTGACCTGGCTTGAGCCTCCTTTCCAGTCAGGCCCTGTGTGTGTGTGTCCCGCCTGGCCTAGCTCTGGGTCTGCTCTCTTCCTGACTCCCAAGTCCCCTTGCGCTCACTCCAACTCTGGCCATCTGTGGGGTAGCCAGCCTATTTCCCTGCCTACCACCCCCTGCTAGACCTAGAACCCAGACCACAGGCCTGAGCACAGCCACTCAGGAAGACACTGATCTGAAGAGGGGAGGAAATGTCCAGGCGCAGGCAGAGCCCCCTCCCAGGCATCAAAAGGAGGTGTCAATGGTGGCTGTGTCCAACTGTGCCTCTCTGAAGGCACAGCCAGACCTGTGTGGGGTGGCTGCTGTACCAGAAGGTGCACCACTGTCCTAAGGCCTGGGGTCACCAGCAGCAAGGTCACACTTCCATTCCTGAGCCCCTGTGGAGGCCAGGGAAGGTGAGGAAGCTGCCTACTAAGAGTGCAAAACTGGAGCCCAGGTCTACACAGGGCCCCGGGTTTCCCAGAGCTCTGGGAAGAAAGGGCTGGTCTGTTTCTGCCCTGTGGTGGGTGGGACATGTCCTCTGCAGCGTCTGTAAGTAGCAGCCTGTACTCAAGAGGCTATCAAAAGCCACTTCCCCAGCCAGGCCCAGCTGAGCTGTGACTGCCTCTTTGCCAGGTGCCCCACCCAGCTTCTGAGCCACGCTGGCCCCAGCAAGCCCTCACCTTTGCAGGGGCCCTGGCTGCAGGGAGGAGCCCAGGCCCCAGTGGAAGCCATAGCCTCAGGCCTCTTTGGCAGCTACCCAACCCGGGCAGCGGGCTGAAAGCACGCCACCCTTGCCCTCCGCTTGTTTGCCGCGCTTGACTTTTCTTGTTTGCTGCGCATCGTGCTCACTGTTGCTTCCGCGCAACAGAGGAGATGGGGACAGATGAACAGTGGCCCTGTACCTCTGTGCCATGAGTCCCCAGCTGTCACAGCCTAAGAGGTACAGAGAGGGGCAGCTGAGGGTCCACCTGTGGGCACCTGAGGCCACGAGAAGGCAGCCTTGAGTGGGGGTTTGAGGACTAAGAGGAGCAGAATCACCTCTTGTGTCTGTGATTTATGACAGCAATTTTTATAGTATAGTTTCAACACAGAGCTGCGAAACGGACCCACTTCTGGGAAACGCAACCAGGGAGTTTTGATTGTGTCTTTGACTTAAAGCCAGGTGTCAACCACTAAAAGCACAGCGATGTTGTGGGGATGGCGGGGCCGTGGTGCACGCAGCAGCCGCAGGGCGGGTGGCGAGGCAGGTGGGGGGTGAGGGACCATGGGAAGGAGGAGGAGCCGCACGGGGGAGTGTGGGAGAGGTCACTAGGGCCCTGCACCCCAGGCTGTGCCCGGCATCGGTACCCTGGATGAGCCTGGGGAAGCACCTTCTAGTGACCGCAGCGTCAGGAGGAGGCGCCAGGCTGCAGGCTGGGGGGGGCCGTGTTGCTGGGGACCTGGCTCCATGGAGTCTGGGAATGGAGGTCTGGGAGGGTGGCAGAGGGAGGAGAAGCCACAGGCACTGTGGGCAGACAGGTAACACGGAAACATCCACTCCTGCTGTAGGTTTGGCAGCCCTCCTCTGCCAGGGCCCATGGTATTGAGGGCCCAGGGCTGGGCCCTGTGTATCCGGGGTGCAGGGAATGGAAAAGCGTCAGCTCCACAGCTCCACGGGCGCCATAGCCTGGAATGATTGATGGCCGACAGACAGCTGGGGCCTCGCGTACGCCGAGCCCGCCTGCCCAGCCACCTTTCAGAGGGCCCCTGGGGAGCCATCTGGGCTCTCCCAGAGGAAGGAGGTAACGGCTGCCACCTCCCGCAGGAGGAGTAATGGCTCTAATGTCCCACAGTAACCATCAGCCTCTGTGGTTAACAGAGACCGCAAAGTGGGCACTCTCTTTTCTCCTCTGCCAGGGAGGAAACAGAGGTAGTGATTAATTCAATAACCTGCCCAACGCATGCACCTAGCTAGTGAACTGCTAGGGCGGGATTCAAACCCTGGCTCACCCAGAGCAATGCCACACTGGATTTGGTGCTAGGAAAGCAACAGACACGAACAGGCTCCACAGCCTCCCGGCCAGCCCTACAGCCAGGGAGACAGCAGGCTCAGGGCCAGCAGCACCCGGCAGCTACCACCGTCTGGTGGCCACCACAGGAAACCTCGGCAGCCTTGGCCTGCCTCCTCCAGGCTGGGAATAGTGAGGCATCACGATGTCCTGCCCGGTCCCACTCAGCCCCTGGCCAGGCCTCGAACCTGAAGTTTGGCCTTCAGGTCAGTGAGGGGCAAGGCTGTCACAGGCCCCTAGCCAGGGTCACAGGCCGTGGCCTAGGTGTCTCTGTGGCACGGCGTCTTCCTCATGCAATGAGTCCTTTCTCGCTCTAACATCTCTCCTGCTCAGAGCCAGAATGATGAGATTCAGGATCTCCTGGTGCTGTTTTCTCATCTCCAAGGAGGGACATGGGGCCAGAGCCCCAAAGGAGAAAGGTCCAGGTCTGCGGCACACTGTACCCCAACACCTACGTAGCGGTGCCTGATCAGGGCCCCCAGCTAGAGCTCAGCCAGCCAAGGCCTCCACTAGATGGCCACCTCAGGGCTCTGGGCGCGGCTCCCCAACCCTGGGCGCCTCCCAGCCAGCCAGATCCCAGCCCAGCCCTGTCTCCACCTGCTCTGTGTTCTGGGCAGGGCCTGGCAGCTGCTCCCACCCATGCAGACAAGAGCACTGGCTCCTGTGGGCCCCACCCGGAGGCTGTGGGATCGCTAATGACATACTGGAAGGGGAAGCCCTCTGAGGATGTGTCCAGGGAGACACGGACACGGAGAGCATCCTCATGAATAATAGACGTCCAGGCTGTGCGGCTGCCAGCGCGCTGCCAGCGCTCAGCACTTCTGGGGTGGGACTGGGAGAGGCACAGTTATGCCATCTGTTGCTACTGATGGTTTGGTGAGGGGGTGGGGTGTAGCGGGGTGCTCGTGGGGTGTGTCTGTGCCCTGCCTGGACCCCACAGCCAGCTCCGGAGCCCACCCTGTTCACATGCCACCACCAGCATCACAAGGGCCA
Source organism: Thryonomys swinderianus (assembly GCA_004025085.1). Taxonomy (NCBI): domain Eukaryota; kingdom Metazoa; phylum Chordata; class Mammalia; order Rodentia; family Thryonomyidae; genus Thryonomys; species Thryonomys swinderianus. Next base: position 18,249 of record PVIC010021390.1, read on the forward strand.
GGCAGTGGACACTGCTGATCTCATGCTCCTCCTCCCTCTTCCAGTTCCGGCCCAAACCTGCTTTCCCACATCCCCCAAGTGGGGAAATCAATGCCTCTCTGGAGTTTTGTTTATTTATTTTTTTCTTTTCTTTTGGCTCCACTATTGAAAAGTTCAGTATTATCTCCTGAATAATTAATTTAATTATCCAAAGAAAACAATGGAACGTTTACTGCTAATTTATTGCAAGCTGACATAATTCTGCACAGAGCCCCAGGCTGCCTACTCCCCCCCAACACAAGCAAACGGGACTGACTACTTGAGACTAGTGGGGACATTAAATACTGTGATGGATGTGACAGGAGTCTTCAGGCCTGGGATTTACAGGGTGCTTGAGCTGAGCACTGCAGGAGCCTCCTCGATATCAATTAAGGCTCAGGATGAGGGGACCCACCTCCACCTCCACTGCTGAACAAGGGACATGGGGGCCGCGGTGTGATGGGGCTGTGTGGACTGGACCACACGCCGCAGGATGGAGCCCCTGCTCCCTGGGCAGGACAGTTCACACAGGAGGATGCGGGCTACAAGTTGTCAGGAATTAGGATCCGGTCTCCACGTGTCCCACAGAAACAGAGTTTGTGTTTCTGGAAACTTCTGAGCTTTGTCTGTGAGACCTTCTGCCCTAGACACATCTACAGTCAGTGATGGCGCCTTCTGAGCTCGGCGAGGCCAACACTCCCCCACCTCTGCCCACCAGCGATCCCGGACTGCATCCCTGTGCTCCCACAGAGGGCTTGGGCAGGTGGGCGGCGGAGGAGGCTGCCTCTTCCTAGCCCAGTGCAAGCTCCGTAGACCTCGGGTTCTCAGCCAGAGAGTGGGAATTAACAGTGTGCCACATACTTTGGCCACGAGACAAACGAAACCACATCAACAGGGGCTCATCACAGCATCCGGGGCACAACCAACCCACCGTCTGCATCCACCTCCTGCACCAGACGCCCTGCGCATTCACAGACCAAAGCTCACTTCATGCTGCCACTGACATGACAAGATAGTGTCACTCTCAGGATGAGGACCCGGCAGTTCTGGCAACCAGCCAGGTGTCCCCGTGCAGCAGCACACCAAGGAAGGAGGGCGCGCTGGTAGAAAGTAGAGACGGTAAAGGCATCGGGGCCGCCTTGTCACCCATGCAGCCACCGCAGAGCAACAGCCAGCAGTCTCGCAGTGCATCTCCAACCCACTGCTGCTCGCTGCCCTGGAGACGCCGGGGTGGCACTGCCCATCTCTCATCCAGAATGAGGGTCAGCAATGCTCACTCCGGGGGTTACCATCCTAAGGGGCGGAAATGCTCCTGACAAACCAGCCCTCAGGAGCCCTGGCCAGCTTGGGGTGGTGCTCGCGTTCGAGCCTTGCTCCGTGACCTGGGGCTGGTGACTACTTCTCCTGAGGTGGTCACGCAAGTGTCTCCTACTCCGCTGTGAGGGCCTGATGCCTGGACGCGCCAATTAAGCCAAGCAGAACCAGCGAGTCTTTGTGTGGGCTCCTCACCGAGAGTGAAAACAGTACGAAACTGCGACTCTAGATCACTCTCAGCACGCACACTTTACAAACTGTGAGATGGGCCTCCAGCTAACCACACCCACCTGTTACAATCAATAGAGTTCTCCGGGTTCCCAGTCTCTGCAGCCCAACTCACGTCAACCAAAATAAAACCCCTGGACAGCGTGGGATGGGACCGAGGTGATGGTCACTTTCGAGTGAGAGCACAATGGACGACATGGCAGGAGGATCGGGCCTGGGCCTAGCCTGGCGGCGGCATGGCCACCACCCCACTGTCCCAGGAGGAGCATCCCTGCTCTCCGCCAGCCGCACCCACGGCACTGGGCCCATCTCCGTGGTCCTTTGGGGCCCATTCCATAGATGAAGAGCTCTCAGCCAGACCCATCTGGGCAGAGGGCCAGAGGACTCCTGCCACAGCCCCTAATCACACTCTTCTCTTCTCCTCCGTCCGTCATGGAGACACACGATGGCCAGGCTGCCCCACTAGGCCCGATGCTGGGCCCCTTCTAACACTCGGGGACTCTTGACTCCTGACTCGCTGCCAGCGAGCACATGCAGGAGGCAGGGGGCCACACGGCTCCTTGGGGAACACTAGGGGCACTGACACATTTCACTGACACACCGGAGCAGAAAGCATGCCAGTCATCTTCAAGGGCTCCCCAAGACCATGCCCACGTCCACAGGACGAAGAACCACGCAGGGCCTGGGGCTGCGGACCTCCTTCATTAACATCCACACCCTCCTTGTCCACTGGACTCTGCTCACACTGCCAAGACAAGGTCAGCAGCCACAATGTTTTAGAAAAAGGTATGTAAGACAACCAACAACATGGGGAAAAAATCTTTACTAGCTGTTTGTCAGGCAAAGGGCTACCATCTAGAATATATAAAGAACTTAATCCCCCCAAGTTTAAGGACCCAATTCAAAAATAGGCATCTGAAATGAACAGCCACTTCTCAAAGGAAGAAGTAAAAGCAGCCAAGAAGCATAGGAAGAAATGTTCAATATCATGGGTCATTCGAGAGATGGAGATGAAAACAACACTGAGATTTCATCTCACTCCACAAAGAATGGCCGCTGTTGCTAAATTAGCCAGCAACAAATGCTGGCGAGGTGCAGAGAAAAAGAAACCCTTCTTCACTGTTGGTGGGAATGTATGTAGACTTATGCAACCATTGTGGAGATTCCTCAGAAAACTAGGATTAGAGGTCCCAATTGACCCTGCTATTCCCCTGCTAGGAATATACTCGAAGGAATTAAAAGAATCATTTTGTAAAGACATATGTGCACCCATGTTCATAGCAGCTCAGTTTGTGATAGCCCAGTCTTGGAAACAACCCAGATGCCCATAAACTGGAGACTGGATAAGGAAGATGTGTTTTTTTGTTGTTGTTTTACAAAATGGAGTATTACTCTGTCATAAAGAAGGGTAAGTTACATTTATGTGCAAATGGACACACCTTGAGGACACACTAAGTGAAATAAATAGATCACAGATATGTAAATACCGTATCTTTTCTTTGGTAATGAGAACCTATAGACATAAACGAGTTCTAGAATGTATGATAGATTTTGTGAAATAGGAAAAACTCAAAGGGAATGTGGTAGGGTAAAGTAATGAGGGGAAAGAATAAATATGATTTGAAAAGAAAAAGAAAGCACATGTATATAGTGGGTGGGAGGTTCTGCGTGGGTTGGGATATGGGTAAAAAATAACTAACTCATGTCATATACTGGTACAAATTCCCCAATGTTGAGCCTGATTGTGAGCTGTATGTAAAACATACCAATAAAGAATTCAATTGAAAAAAAAATAAAGATTCTAAGAAAGACTACAACTGGGACAATCCTACTGATTTTCTTTTCCTGCAAATTAAGAAGGGACCTCCATGGTGTGGCCCACAGTACCATCGAGGGGCCAGCTCCTGAAATGGCAGTGCTCCAGGAGTGCAAAGTGTGAGAAAGAATGGCTCCTGGGGAAAATGTCCTGCTAGCCTGTCCACATCCTCTCTCAACTCACTCCACCTACTGCCTGCTCCTGTCCCTCACCGCCTCACGGACCTGTGTGAGCTCTGAACCGTTTTTGCTTGTGCCCCACGGGATGGCTTTGGCTGCCCACTCATGAACTCCTGCTATCCACACCAGTGCCTGCCCTCTTTCATCTGTCCTCTTGTCCTCATGGGCAGCGACTCTGCCTCCCACACCCATGATCCCAGCCAGCTCATTCTCCAGTGGAGACCAAGGCCAAGGCCAAGGCCAAAGCCAGCTGTCCTGGGCATCTGCCCCAGGTCCTACCCACACAGCAGGCCTCACCCTCACTACGATCCTAAGAGCACGTGGGAGCTGAGGAAATGCACTCGTGTGCCCGCCTTGCTGCAGAGGCTGGGCAAGGCCACCTTGGAAGCAGAGGGTTTGACCCGGATGGCCAGGCCCAGGACTGCCCAATTCTGTATTCAGAGGGCTGGCATTCCACAAGCTGGTTCTATCCTCTCTCAGGACTCTGCCACAGTAACCAGTGAGATTAACCAAAGACTCAAAAGACCAGAAGCAAATGCAGGAAACACAGACACGTTACAACATACTGCCTTTATCTTCCACCAACCGCTCCCAGAGTCCAGGGGCCAGAGGCAGGGGCACAATCTACAGGAGCTGCCTGTTTGCTTTCCAATACTGCAGGACCTCAAACTGCACCTTCTGGCAAATTGAGTCTCAACAGTCTGCCCTCCCCTTTCATGACTGCCCCTTGAAGGTGTACCAGCAGGGGCCTCACGGGGACTGAGCTGCATGGGATCCTGTGGGGAAACTGCCATGGCTCCCCTTCCCTGCCAGGTCCTAAAGGTGCCCATCGGCCTGGCTTTCTGTACCTGAGGTGACTGAGGTGAGACCCCAGCCCTTGGGCTAGTTGAGGAGGAACCACAGCCTTGGGGAGACAGGCTGTCTGATGTAAGTCCTAGACCTCATTTGTACGACTTCACAGGAGGTGACAGAACCTTTTTGAGCCTCAGCTTCCTCATCTGTGAAACAGGAGTAACAACAGCACCTGACGTAGACGGCTGTGAGGGTTTCAAATGTGCAAAGGGCTGGAACAGCGCCAGGCACACATCAAGAGCTATGGTCGTGCACTGCCTAAGGACGACTTTTGTTCAGTGATATGACAGCGGTCCCAGAAGGTTACACTGGAGCCGGCAAATTCCCATCACACGGTGTCAACAATCTGTTGTGCTACCAGCTGTCGGAGGGTACAGCACAGATGATGCAGGTTTGTGGGTGAACCCTCCACATCTGCACAAAGACGAGAGCAGCGACGCATCCCCCAGAATGTTTCCCCATCGCCAAATTACACTTGAGAGCGCATGTTGTGATAATGTAGCTGGTAAACGCTGGCACAGTGGCCAGCTGCCCACAGCGGGGACAGAACAGCAAAAGGGAGAGGACTGAGCAGGACAACTCGGGGCGAGGAACCACATAAAGCCACCGGCTAGGATACCCCTCCCAAGCCAGCCGCCGACCGCCAGGTGGCCTGGTAATCATGGAGGTCCCCACGGCTCCTCCCTTCTCCTGACAACATCCGACAGGGATGGGTGGACAAGGTGAGCCCCTTAGGCCCCCCAAAACACAGGAACTTCCTGAGGGGGACTCTGGCCTCTGGGCCCGGTAAAGTCCTCCGCCAGGTTCGCATGTCCTGTGTCCCAGAGTCCCTAACTTCTGACAGAAGTGGGCCAGACACCTACGCTGCCTGACGGGCTAGGCAGGGCTTGGGGTTCCCACACAGACGCTGCTTGCAGAGGGGTCCTCCGCGCTCCCCTCTGTCTCACTGAAGGGACGGTGGGTGGCACATCTGGGACGTCAACTTCCACAGCAAGCGGCTGAATCAACAAAGGTCCCTGCCACTGGCACCAGAGGAGGGCTTGTCTGGCCACACAGCGTGGCGGCCCCTCTGCCCTCCCCACTGGCCCAGACTGCCACTCCAGTCTCTTCAGGGGACCTCTGCTTCCCAGGACCCAGCTACTGTCCATGTGCCCTCCAGCCTGGCCGCAGCCACCCTGCTTCCCTTCCCAACTGTGCCCCACTCACCCACGACTCTTGGTGCCCCAAGGATCCTGGCTGTGCCCAGGGGCGGCAGAGAGGTCACCAGAAGTATCCATGTGTGCGACCACCCACGGCCAGGGCTTTAAACATTGGTGAATAATGCCACATTGTTTGCGTAGATGCTGCTCCCCCCACAAACACACTTTATGGACCCAGAACTGACAAAATCTTAAAATGAAAAAGACAATTACATTTACCTCAAGCCAACTGGATATCCTCAAGCAGGTCAGGCCTGCTTCTGTGCTGTCAGCTGCACTTTCCTGCAGACGGGAGCGTGTTTAAGGTACCAGCCACGCTGCAGCGGGCGCTTCCCACCCCGAGCCGCCCATCTAACTCCCCTCACCTGTCACCGACCCATTAGGCAGATCAGGCTCGCGGGGACTTCGTGCTCACAGTCCTGCCTCAAACACCTCTCTCAAACAAGGCAGCTGAAGCAGAAGGAAGAGAATCTTTACTTCCTTTCCCCTTTCTTGATGAAACTAAGCATATTTCTGACAGCAGTTGACAGTTTTAAAGCTGTGGCAAGGCTTTATTTTAGGTCTTATTACAGAATTAGACAAAAATCTCCAAAAAAATTGTTTGTGACCACAATTAAAAAGAAACATAGTAATAGTTCCCTTGAGAAGTATTCTGGCCGTGATTAGAATTTTTTCCTCAAATTCTAAATTTCTGACTTCAGCTGAATACTTTCACACTGATTTTCTTCTTACGGCACAATCATGATTCATTTTTTCTTCAACAGCTCAGTCATTTCAGGAACCACCTACAAAAAACCCCAGAAGCAACAGTTAAGCAAGTAATTGCCCTTCCCGTGGCTGGGTGCAGCTTGCACCGAGAGCAAAAGGCAATCAGCACAGGGCCCAGCTGCTCCCCTCCAGCCCTGCCGAGCCTCCTCCCACGTGACCCCAGGACACGGAACGCTGGGACACGGGGCCGCTTCTAAAGACACTGCAGGCGGCAGGCTGAGTTCCTGGTCTGGCTGGGATAAGCAGTCTCCTCACCCTCGCGCTCTCCCCAGGACCGTCCCCACACCCTGCGCTCTACTCCCTGCAGAGTGCGCGCTGGCGCCCTCAGCCAGCCAGGCCCCTGCCAGCTGCCTCTGGCACCAGTTCTCGACCTGTTCACTCTCCCCACGCTCCATAAGCCCTGGTGCATCCTCAGCACGATACTGCTGTTCGGCACACAAAGGGAACCTAGCATTTGGTGTCACCACTTGTCACTAAAAGCGAGACCTGGGCAAGAGTGGCAGCTGTGAGAACTCACAGCAAGAAAGAAGCGAGGGAAACTGAGTCCGCTTCTGCTTTGCAACTGCCATGGCTACGGAGGGGACTGCAGGGGAACCACACACGGGATGCCGACCCAGCCACCTGTGTTTGGTGTCAGTTTCTCGGCCTTGCAGGCCCGCCGACTGCGCTCGTGCACAGAGATCCCAGCTGAGCATGGCCCTGATGAATACAGCCTTTCAATTATTTAAGAGCGCTACATTTCCATTAGGTGGAAATAATGTGTTCGTACAAAATTTATTAAGGAAATTGTCGACATGTTGTTTCTTCCGAATGTCACTTTGTCTCCAGCCTATTAAAAGGCCCATGTTTACCAGGGAGCCACAGGCATTTGCTCAGGGGTGGCATTAAGTGCTGGCACCACGTCCCCGGCTTTCCTCAGCGGAGGGACCATGAGCTCATGCCAGTCACAGGAATAACATGCTCATTGAGCCAAGTGGGACCCGTGCATGTCACAAAAAATAGGCTGGAGCCTGAGGCTTCTTTCCCAGGAGGTTCCAGAACCCCTTTCTGCCATGCTGCCCATGGAGGGCTGAGGGGACTGTCTCGCCCCGGCATTTTATCCTGTTTATTAGCTCAACCCTGGCCTCTCACCAAGGATGCCACCCATGCCCTCTTCAAGGAGAAGGGCAACGCTTGCTCAGGTTCACTGTCTGATAGCCTGCCATACACAAGACCTGATTTCGTTTGTCTTCTCTTCTGAATACCGTAGAAGCTTGGTGAGCTCAAATAAGACACCTAAGTTTAAACAGAAGGTGACCTACCCACAGCTCAAATTGCAAGGGTGTCTCCCTCATTTACTTAGTGCTTTCTCATGGAAGGACCACGGGAGACGGAGGTGTTTTCTGTCGCTGTGGGCCTGATCAGGGTCAGGCACGGTGCTGGCCTACACAGAAGTCAGCTCCTAATGAGGAAGGAGAGGCAGAGGCCCACAAGCTGCCCAACCAGAAATGTGCTCATCATTTACTATTGAACGCAGGTGGATGAGTAAAACAGCATTAAATGTTCCAAACTCAGGAGTTTTGAGGAATAAAGACCAGTATGGGTTATGACAGTTCAGATCATCAACCTGAAAAAAGGATTCTGGGCATACATAAGTACTTTGAAATGTGGAGGTCTTGGACCAAGCAGTCTCTCTGTAGTCAAATGTAGGCTTCCTAAAACACTAAAACTAGTCTGAGAACCTCAGGATGGAAATCAGCTATCTGGATGTTTAGGTCCCTTAGCTGTCTCGGGCTTCTCTTTCACTGAGATACTTGAGTCCACCTGGCAATGCACATACCGGCCGGCTTTCATGCAGGAGGTCATGTGTATGGCACAGGCCATCACCAGACACCATCCACCGGAGGCCACTGAAAATCCCTAACATTTAACCTTCACTGATTTATCTCGTAAGCCTCTCATGTGAGCTATAAAACAGTGAATGGGCAGAGAGAAAAATATATTCAAAACAAAATCACATGAATTCCTCAGAATATCCAAAGAGTAACTACAGTAGGTGCCTATTTGCAGACATATCAATACAGTATATGGCTGAGGGGGAAATGATACTTAATTTACCTTTTTCTTCTCCAGTACTGGGGGTTAAAACCAGGCCCTTCACACTGAATTACAACCCAAACCCCTTTTGATGGCTAAGATTTTGAGAGCATTGTTCCTAAGTTGCCCAGACTGAGCTGAACTTGTGACCCTCCTGCCTCAACCTCCCAGAGTTCTCGGCTTACAAGTGTGCATCACCACACCTAGCTTAATTTCACTTTTAAAAGTATATCCCTCTATATGTAAGAAACAAATTCTTGTTACTGGAATAAAGTCACTGTTGTAAAGAAACACAGAAAATCTCTTTTTCAAACCAGTTCCCCCCACCCTAGTGGACCAATGATTGTCAGCACTGTTTGCTCTTTCACACCAGGCAACAGGAGCAGCAGGCCTAACAGGACGCACATTTCACACTTCCGGGTCACTGAAGGGGCCACATGCTTCCTGAGGCATGATCCAGGAAGCCTGAGCCGTACTGGCTGAAGGGTCCTCCCTCCACCCTTCAAGGCCTTGGCCCATCCTCACGCTGGGGTCAGGGCACCTGCACTGAGCCCACCGCTCCTCAGCTCGGTTCTGTCAGGACTCCTCGCTCAGCAAACCCACTTCTCTATGCCAGAGGCAACCTGCAGTGTCAGCTCCCACGTACGCACCCTCCGCAGGCAGATCCAGGGCACAGACCAGACCGTGACGGGTAAGGCCCCTTCAGGGCGTTGGGCACCTACAGCTCATGGGGACAAGAGGTGATTTTCTTCATGGGGGACAAGTGCAAAGGGACAGCAGAGTAGAGGACTGGCAAGTTTTACCCTAGGCCAGCGATGGCGAACCTTTTAGAAACTGAATGCTGAAAGTGGAACCCAAACCACTTATTGATTGCTAAGTGCCAGTGCTGTAATTAAACCTAAATATCCAATGCTCAGTTGCTCAGGTGATCTGGCTCATGGCAAGAGAGCTCTGCATGCCTGCTGTGGCAACGCACCATAGGTTCGCCACCAATGCCCTAGCCTGGCCCCCATGACAGGCCTTCAGTATCCAACCACAGCGAGCAGAGTATTTTTACCGAGTCAGATAACCTGGCCCTGAGCTCCATTTTTCCCTGAAGAGCTCTGCACCCTCAGCCTAAGTATTTCCTCAACGGTCTGCCAAGTAGGAGTCCAGGGTACAGTGCTCAAGACACATGAGATGCCAGAGCAAGGCTGGTATTTTAGACTATCTGGATTCCTTTTCAAAGGGGAACTTACATTGTAGGTTAACACCAGATATTAGGGCAATCTACACCAGACAAAGCTGCATGATAAAGGTCCTTGGATGACAATCTAGGTGACAGCAATCTCTCAAGGCTGGCTTACCTTAAATAAATCTGCGACTATTCCATAATCTGCCACTTGGAAAATTGGAGCTTCTGGGTCTTTGTTAATAGCCACAATTGTCTGTGAAACAAAAACAGTATGGCTTTCACCACATAGATTGACAGCTCAGTTATAACTCTTATTAATATGTATACCAAATAAGATTAATTTGATGGCTCTGTGACAATATGATACATTTATTAGAAGTTTCTAGTTTGGAATGTAGTAAAACCATCCACCACGTACCACTAGACCACCTCAGTATGAAAAGTTAAATATCATTATTAAAAATAAATCATTATTAAAAGCTCTGTCATATGAAAACTAGTTAGACTTTAGATTTTAAAAAGCATAGCCTTGGGCCGGAGGGTTAGCTCAGTGGTTCCGGTGCCTGCTGCACAAGCGCAAGGACCTCAGTTCGATTCCTGGTAACCACATATAATGCTGGGCGTGGAGACACGCCCACCAATAATCAACACCGCATACCACAATGCTGGACGTGGTGGCTCATGCCTGTAATCCCAGCACTCGGGAGGCAGAGGCAAGAGGATTGCTGAGTTCGCGGTGGCTTGCCTGGGCACCATAGTGAGCTCAGGGCCAGCCTGAAC
>PVIC010021391.1:0-28585 GCA_004025085.1 Thryonomys swinderianus
TAATCCTAGTGCAGTAATCCTTGTAGTTTAAGATCCCACAAATGGAGGAGATGTCTGCAATATGCCCAGTAGTTGATCCTGTAGGGCAGGGCAGACATCCTTAAATTTGAGTAAATTGAGTAAGTAAATCCAAGTAACTAAGTTGTCTGCAGTTCCTGACAGTGGGAAACAATAACAAAACATGGTTCACGGGAATTTCATGACAATGTTCTGAGGTTACCTCATTCTGGAAGTCATTTCAGCTGAATGCTATAAAGCTACCTGTTATGTCTGCTATACAAAAGAATTATATCTTCATTTTTTTTTTTTGAGACAGGGTCTCACTTTGTAGTTCAGGCTGGCTCTGAGCTCACTATCTAGCCCAGGAAAGCTTCCTGTCTCTGTCTCCCGAGTGCTGGGATTACAGGCATGAGCCACCACACCCGGCAATCTTCACTTCATTTTAATAACAAGATCTTTTAAAATCTATGCCCTGACTGTGCTGAAGATTGAACTTGGGGCCTTATCTGCACTGGGCAACTGCTTACAAATGAGCTCCATCTGCAGCTAGTTGCTTTTTGTCTATTACGTTTGGCAAGTCTACAAGAAGAAAAAGGCCAATTTCAAGTAGAAATTAGGGAGTGGTCAGTTACTAAATATTATCTCTAAATGATTAGACTATGAAACTTTGGTTGTAAGGGGGCTATGAAAAACATGTGGTTCTATTATTCTTAAATCTTTCCCTTCTTCATTGTGAAGATCGATTTAAGCTATTATCTCATGCCTGGCATACTACCAGCATCCTTCTGTTCTTCCAACTGCCTGGCTCACCTCCCTCCAGTCCGTCCTTAACACTGCATCAGGAAGCATTTTTCTGAACAATAAGCCTGATCATATGGTGTCCTGGCCCCAGACTCCCAGCATCCTGGCATGACTGGCAACACTTTAGGTGACCTGGCCCTAGAGTCAGAGCTGGCATCAGGAAACACTTCATAGCAATCAGTGCTTTGCCAGGATTGCCAAAAAAAAAAAAAAAAATAGGAAAAGGAAAAGCAAACCTAGTGGTAAGAGACAATTCTCTTATTTTATGCACATTTTCTGAGTATGATCTCTCGGTCCAAGAGATAAGGTGAGGGAACAAGAAAGACTTGCAGATTCCCTAGACACTGCTCTCTGTCATCTTTTCTTTGCTCCAGCTTTTAAGGACCTGAGAATCTACCAAGGAATACAAGGGTTATAGGAAAAGTGACACTTGATAGAGGTGTTAAGGTCATTTAGTGGGAAGACATTGCTTTCACCTTGGGAACACAGAAAGGCCAGACAGCATTAGATTTGGGTTGGATGCAAGAGTAAGGTGGATGGGAAGAGGTTAATGGAGAGAGCACTCCAGAAGCTCAGGAGAAAGGCACAAGTCCTCTTGCTATTTGGGAGCAAGTGCAGGTTAAACAGAGGTTCACAGTGGTTGTGAAGGTTTGTTGCCAGTATGGTGGCTTTGGAAGGCCTGCCCAGGAGCCTGATGATGACAGGGCAGACAGAAAGCAGAGTGACCCAGGAGGAAGAAGGAAATAGACCTTCAGCGTCCAGCGACCCACTCCTGTCCAGGCTTCACTGCCTACTGGCACATTCAGCTATAAATTCATCCGTGGACTAATCAGTTACTACATATCAGACACTCATGATCAAATTACCTCCCTGTATTCCCACCAATGAGCACATAAAGCTGGGGAGGACCTCTCTATATATCATGACAGCCTTGTTTGCTAGTAAGAAAAGTGTTAGTTTTAGTTCATGATAGCTCAGTCTTGGAAACAACCCAAATGTCCATCAACTGGAGAGTGGATAAAGAAGATGTGTTTTTTTTTTACAAAATGGAGTATTACTCTGCCATAAAGAATGACAAGATTGATCCATTTAGGTGCAAATGGAGACATCTGGAGGATATACTAATAAGTGAAATCAATAGATCACAGATAGACAATTCCCGGATCTTCTCTTTGGCACGAACACCTGTAGATGCAAATGAATTCTAGAAAGTAGGACAGCTTTTATAGAGTGGAATATTTCTATAGGAAACTTGGTGTGGGAATGTGATGAGGGGAAGGAATAAATATGATTCAGAAAGAAAATAAAAGAACATGTATAAAGGGGGGAGGAGGGGGGAGTGGGTAGGGATATGGGTAAAAATGAGAATTAACTTGTGGCATATACTGGTACAAATTTCCCAATGTTATATGTGATTTTGAGATGTATATAAATTGTACCAATAAAGAATTCAATTAAAAAAAAGAAAAGCGTTAGTTTTTCTGCAAAGACCTTTTGGACCTCAGTTAATTCTCTCCAAATTCTAAGTCCTGGTTTGCTTTCTCTCCCGACCTGCTCTGTTACCTGTAATCCACTCAGACATATGCACTGTTCTTTCTCCATCTTCTGCCTCCAATCATGGGATGTCAGGTTCAACCTGCTTCTTCCTACTAGAGGAAACTGACCCTCCAGACTTCCTCATGTTGCTGCACATCAGCAAGAGCGAACCTCTGAGAGATGAGCGCTCCATCTGTAGCCCCCAAACCCACTTACCACTGCATACCAACACTGCAATAAAACCTGAAAACTGAGGTTTTCATTTAGAGAAAAACAACTCATACACCAACATCTTTGGTCTTAAAAGAAAAACAACCCACATGCCATAGATTCCTCACCACGGTTCCATACTTTTCTGAGCCTTAGCTTATTTCTCTCTGGTAAGCTAGGAAACAGAAGAAAGCACAGACAGAGCTCTATTCTAATGGTGACTCCTCTACTTGCAGATATATAACCTTAAGCAAATCACTTCACCTCTCTGAGCCACCTGAAAAGTGGTGATAATAATTCTTATTGTACACAGATAATATGAAGACAAATAAATGTTTAAGCACCCAGCTCTTAGTGGCTTCATGAAATGGCCTTTGTCTTCCCATCCCTGACTCCAGCCCAATCAAGTCAAATTCATCCACAACAACCCCTCCTGACCTTCAATTAGAGCAGCTTAGTGGGCTTTCTTCTATGATCATTATGAACACTCCTGTTTTCTCTCTCAGAAGCCAGGAGATGGCATTACATGGTAAGGCTTCAAGGCTCCTTTTTAATAGTAAGCTAGGCTCTTGGGGAGGTTAAAAGCTAAGGATTTGACCTGTTCTGGCATTTAAGATGCTCCACTTTAGAACTGAATTGTGAAACAACTGGAGGGGAAAGAAGAATGTGCTAATCAGTCTAAATTGGGAGGAAAAGTAATTGGAAATTTATGGAGACAAAAACAGGTGTGTGAAATGGTGTGTGACAGAGCTTGCCACGATCTCCCAAGACACAGTTCCTAGCTGGGAGCCTCCCATGCTAGAAAAGAATTAGGATTATCTCTGCCAGCCTCTGTCATGGGAAGTATAATATTTATTCAGCATGTGGATAGTCAGTGGATGCACCAATAATTGCAACCCAGGATTTCCCATTTGATTTGACTGGAGTATGATTTAGAAACTTAATCATATGATGCCCAGTGGTACCACGCACTCATGTGTGTCTGACTGAAGTCTGTACTCTGACTAGTTTCGGGGTGCGGAGTGTTGAAGAAAACCAGTACAAGACAACATGCTCACATGAAAGCCTTATTTGAATGGGGAAAATTTCCCAGCTCCTGATGTCTGAGATTCAGACTATAAAGTGAATATCTCTGCATTCAGAATAGAAAAATTGCTGGACTTTTCAGGTTTCTTCCTCATTTGAGGCAACTGCATATGGATCTGCCTGAATCTAGGATGACTCTACACTTTCCTGCCAAACTTGGAATCCACGCTGCTCCATAGACGCAGGGAGCGTTACAGTTCAAAGTTTGAGCCTTATCTCGAAGCAAAGATGAAAGAGTGGAAACCATTAGGATCACAGGGAAAGTTATAAGAAACGTCTCTGTGATGTTCCAAGGCTCCTGATTCTGTTACTTTTTTTTTTTTTGTACTGGAGATAAATTCGGGAACTTGTAATTGCAAGGCAAGTGCTAGAGCCACTGAGCTAAATCGCTGGCCTTGACTGTTACCTTTTAGTGATATTTATAATTATATTGCAGATAGTGATCCAAAACTTATCCATTTTATGCTATTGAAACAAAAATACAATGGGTGATTAAAAACATGGTGATTATATAAATGTTTAAATGCATTACAATAAAGGACATATCGTTCTCAGTTCCCTTCAAACGACTCCTTCTTTATAATAACACACTTTGCTATTCGCTCCTTATACTTCCTGATGCAGTTCTTTCTGGAAGTCCTCTTTCAGGCACATGTTTTCAAGCTGTGAGTACCTTCCAACACAAAGGCTGGTTGGTAAAAATTTGCCTGGGTATCTTCATCTGTCCTAGTCATTGGATTGGCATATGGGATTGTGACTCTTCTCCAACATCATCCTGATCATGAAAAATAAACATCAAGGCAGCCAAGACTGTACAGTTAAAGATATTTTGTCACAGGACCGGTTGCCTATTTTCTCCAAGTGCTAATCTATATCTCTAGTCATATTGTCATCTTTTAATTTTTGCCTTCGCTGTAAAATAAGTCCCTTAACTGCTTGCTGGTACATTCTTTACTGTTTTGCTTTAACAGAATTAATAAGAAATAAAGGACATGAGAAGGCATTGATATTTATTGAAGTTATTAGGTTAGTAGCATAGGACTTTGATACCGGCTTGCCTTATTTCAAAAAATTGGTTAGAAGGAGGTCCACAAATATTACCAAAGTCTCAGCACAATAAAATATTTATGAAGGAATCAATTTTAATTACTTTTCAAGTAATTTGAATCTGAAGTCTTTGAATTTCTGATCTTTGCTTCCACACTATATTCAAACTTTCAAAATTGAAAGGCTCTTCTGGGTCTCTCTGGATAAACAGACCATTGTCTTTAATTCTAATGATTCTTGAGCCAGGTAACACCTTCCTTTTTCATTCATGAAGATTTTTCTTACTTGTCTAAACTTCTACTTACTCAGATGCTCTTTTAGAATCTTCCCTCCCAAATGATGACCTGAATATGGTTAGGTATAAAGAAAATAAGATATTAAAGTCTTCAAAAACAAGGAGAAGATGGGGCAGGGTGAGGAGGAGAAAGGACAGCGGTGTCGCCTCCTGCTCCCCTTGATCCTGGATTTTTGCACCTGAAGCCTATTCTCTTGGCTCTGTTCATCCACCCATCTACTCATCGTGTAGTTAATTTTTCTGTCTCCAGTTAATACAGAAGCTTCTTTTTTGTCATTGCCTCTCCCATGTTCCAAGTTCAGCTGTTTTTCCAAACCAAGCTTTCGAGACAGATATTATTGTGTATTTCAAGCCCACAGGATATGAACAGTTTCTGTCTGATGGAGTTCTCCCACACCATCTCACCTGGCCCATCATTAGAAGCCAAGGTCGCTCATGTTTCTTCAAGCTTTTCAAGGAAGTGACACCATACTTTTCCGTATAACCCCTTTTAACATCACTACGTCACAACTGTATGCTATTTCTTCCAATGTGAGTTCACAGCAGTTAGAAGTTAACACACCTTGGAATTCGGTAAGGCGTCATTTTGCTTTAAAGTTTTGCATAACTTTTCTATTGCTAAACAACAATTATAGGAGGAGGCTCTATCTTTTTTGCTTTTTTTGTATAAATTTCTTGTACTGAGATCTAACAGGCTGGACTAAATGTTAAAATAGAATCACCATTGCTACATTTTCAAATCACCAAACCTAAACTAAGCTGTTATCTGACTTTCTGAGAGAGAGAAATCAGGACAAAGATCACAACCGAGTTTCCAAAACAGTCTAGTTTACTCATAAATAGTGATTTCATAAGCATGCAGTTTTGGTTTAATCCTTACAAAGAAAGAAGCATGTGAAAGAAGCAAAGTCACTTAGAAAGTGACTTTGAAGTGACCAATCTGCTTTCTATTCTGTTTCTGCTTATTTTCAATCCTCTGTCCATAAAATGAACCTCTTCTGCTCACCCTATCACTATATTTACTATGTGTCAGAGAATTGTTACTCAATTCTATAATGAAAAATCCAGTCAGACAAGACCTCTAAATCACTGTGGTTTTGTCTTTGATAATATCAATATGCCTTGTCCCTTTGTTGGTGTATGACAAGTGGTAAGTAGTTACCCACTGTTGAGAGGTCTGGATATGTGCACCCACATTGTCCCATTACTCAATTAAGACCACGGTAGCAGAATTCAGTATCTTTCCTTTAAGCAACTTATATTATTTTATAATTTCTGACTAAATGATGATCACTTTATGGGACCATTTTTATGTTCTTTTGCATATTCTCATTGATGGCATCACATTCATTCTCACTGTATTATTCTGTCATTATGCCTGGCCAAAGCCTAGGTATCCGACTTCAGAGGCATGTATCTAGATAACTCCTAGCTGACATGTCAGCAGGACAACCCTCCTTACACTGTTACCCAACTTCTGTTCAAAGTACACACACACACACACACACACACACACACACACACACACACACTATCCTTACACTTACCATAACTCGGTGTTACCACAATCAATGAATTTATAAAGACTAGAAATTAGAAAAGATTCCTATTCTCTCCAAACCCAGTGAAGCTCTTTTTCTCGGTGGTTCTAGTCTTAGCAAATTTCTCTAAAGTCAACTTTTAAATCCTACATTTTGCTTCCCATTAAGTTGAATGCCTCTTTGTAGACATATTCAATATGAACAAGTTCCATTTTCTTGACTATACTCTAACACATCTGTCTTTTTTTCCACAAATGTTTACTTTCCACCTCCTAAGTGTTCCTCTATGAACTTATTCTGCTAACATTTAATCCAAATATCACTCTGTGTACAAGACTTTCCTACTTCAATTTTCCCATTTCTTGCATGTCTCTCTCATAGCACTCCATACACTATACTGTGGTCACTCACTGTTGTAAAAGATGAAGTCAGTTATTTTCTTATTTCTTCATTGAATTTCTCCAGCCCTTGGCAGATTGTCGTTGCTATTCGGTAAATATTTATTGATTTAAAAATGAATAAATGATGGAAAGGGAGACTAAATTCCTTGGAAGGTCCAGTGTTGTCATGAGAGCAGAGAACAGGAAACTATTCCTGAGGTCACAGCTGTGATACTCTGAAGAGCGGACTAGGGAGGTATAAGTATGACCCAGAGGATCACTTGGTCCTGCGGTCATCAAATAAATAGTATATCTGCCCCTCCCTAAAGGAGAAGTGGCTCTGTGACACCAGTAAAATGAGAAAAACTAGTTCACACAGAGATGTGGTCAAAAATAATGTGTGGTGGCAGGTGATAAATAATTGCATTGCATCAAGTGTATGTTGGGTTTAGGTTATAAGTGGGTGGTTTGCAGGTAAGCATGCCTTTGGTATAGGGCATCTGCATTGCACACCAGAGTCCTGGCTACCCTTAATGCACCATCATATCAATATCTGTAAGTTCATATTAGTCATGTAAACTCTGTTATTTACTATTTTAAAGCTTGTCACTTTCTTTTACTTAAATGTAATGCATCATTCTTTCATATTTCAGTGTTGTGACTTAAGAAGATCCCTATTTGTTCTATTATTCTAGGATTGGGTGAACCACTCACTGTTTGCCTCATCCATGTAATTATGCTTTTATGACCTACATCGTATGGTTCTGCCAATTAAATGCTGGGCCCAGTAGTTTCTCAATTTCATCCTTGAGTAACTTCTTAATTCTTGAATAGTTACTAGCTCCCTTCCCACAGTCACTTTTAAAAATAATTTTATTAGTTAAATCCAGAATATCAATATCAGATAAACTAGCATGATTGATTAAAAATGTGATTGAAGAATATTACATAAGAATATAGTAACCCATTTGGCTCCTGCTTCTTCTTTTATTAACCCTCTTCAATTTTTGTATGATAGTGGTTTTGTTTAAGCCATGGATGGATGTGATTATAAAATTTTTTAATACAAGAAATAGTTTGTTTAAAGGTTTTGATATTTTGAGGGAAGGAACTGAAGGAAAAAATAATGATGTTTAATGAGGATTAAAAAGTGAAATTGTTGGCTTTTATTTTTCAATTCATTGATTCTCTCTGCAAAAAAAACAGCAAAATTTTAGTAATCTAGTGATAAACAAAGAGAAGTGAACTCTTCTGTCATAAGAAAAACACAATAGTAAGTGGGTAACTACTGAAGAACCACCACATTGAGTATAATAAAAGACAGTGCAGTGAGTGGAAGAATATAGTGTGCCCCATTATACTTGAAACTAGGTAGCTTGGGAAAGGTTCCTTTAAGAAATGACAGAACTTCAGAAAGGTGTATTGGAAAAACACAGGGAATAGTAGGGAGTAAACCATTCCAGTCAAAGAGCCCTGAAAAAAAGACTTTGAGTTTGGGAAATTTTTGGCTTATCTAACTGACAGGATTTGAATGTAATTGAGTCATCTGGACCCAAGAAAAAAGAGGCATGAATTCCATGAAATTACAAGGTATATCGTGGCCAGAAATGTCCCGAGTTGTAGAAAGGAGTTTAACTCCCATTCTAAATCCAATGGAAATCTCATGAAACCAGAGAAGGGCATGATTGCATTTGCATCTTAAAATATCTGCTCAGTTGCTTGGTAGACTGGTATGTTGTTAAGGAAGAGTGATAAAAGAGAGAATAGTGAAAAGTCTTATTACAGTACCTAGGATATAAATGTTGGGTGCCTGTGTAGGAAAGCTGCAAGAGAGACGAAGAAGTCTTAGTAAACTGGTCAGCTGTGTAACCCAAATGATGAAGACATCTTCCCTATAAGGCTGAAACTACATTACATAACATACTAAGGACAGTTCTGATGCCTATGAAACATATAAATATTTATCGTGGCATTATTATGACTACTACTCTTTGGAGTTATTTGGCTTCATTTTCAGGGTGCTCTGACAGAGATTAGGTTTGATGTCTTATACTTTCTTGGTATTCAATGATGTTTGATGGCTAGGAAGTATTATTATGTCCTGCTGTAATTGTTACTGGAAGAAAGCAATAAAATAGCTGATTTTTTGATCTAATGATTAACTGACCTAATAGTTCTTTACCATGTCCTCCTCCCTTTCCTTTCCTTGAGGAAGCTTCTTCAGTGCTTCTAAACAATGAAGCCTAAAGGAAACAAAGGTTTCACATTTTGTATTTCTCTCCTGGTGTTAGAAAGGCCCTTTTTCTGATA
Organism: Thryonomys swinderianus; assembly: GCA_004025085.1. NCBI lineage: Eukaryota > Metazoa > Chordata > Mammalia > Rodentia > Thryonomyidae > Thryonomys > Thryonomys swinderianus. The sequence continues at coordinate 9,207 of PVIC010021391.1, forward strand.
ACTGTCCTCCAGTCTACTGGAATGTCGCAGCTGGAGGCAAACACACAGGACCCTGAGGTGACCCCATGGTGGTTGATTCTCTTCATTACCAATCCAGAGGCTGAGGCCAAGGAAAAGAACCGCTGCAGCTCCTCAGAGAGACTGGATGGTGGACGCCCTGGAGTGGGGACCGAGTGAACTGTGGCTTCGCTCTGTAGATCTCATTCCTCAGGATTTGATGCCAGACAAACTGCTAAACGTTCAGAGGCTGTTTCCTCAGCTCTGCCTCACAGGTCAAAGAATAAACAAAAGGATGCACTATGAAGCACGCCATGAACTATCCAGTGTACTTGCTGTCTTCCTCTTGCCATGTATATGGTTATTAAAAATCAACAGAAAGGACACTTGGTTCGGTTGTTGGCATAGTGGGAGTGACTGTAGCATGTCTAGTTACATTGCTCAGAAATCCCCGAGCTAAATTTCCCCTGGGGTCCTCTCTCAGGGTACATGTGTAAGGGATGTGGCCAGGCTGAAATCATCAGGGATACAGTTCACAATTCTGAAGCTCATTAACTCTCAACTCAGAACACACTATTGTTATTTGTATTTTACTCTAAGAAAATAGGCTCAGTTGAAGAAAACAGTAATTAAAAAAAAAAAAAACAATATAGGTGCATGCAGCCAGGAGATGGCAGAGACTAATTTAAAATGTTGATCCACCTTTTTCAAAAAGCCATAAAATGTTAACTGATAACACTGAATCTATACCACAGTCACCGGGAAGAGATACACTGACATGGTGTCTGGTGGAAAAACATCCTTAAATTGACCAAACTCCATTAGGACAACAAAGGCACATATCTCTTCTCGAGGATGTGTCAAAATGTAGCTGATGTGATACCGCAATTTTGAACAATCGGGTGTAAAAATCGCTGGTGAAAAGCACACTGCAGAAGGCAGTTAATTACCAAACAAGCCCCGCTGCTCCATTATGCGCGGAAGATTGAAACAGAGACTGCGGCCGGACTCTAGGCGAAAGGGCATCGCCTGCAGGAACCTGACCCCTGCTGGTCAGCCCAGCGTCCTGTGCTTGCTAACCACCCCCATGATTTCAAGATGCAAATGAGGTATTTTGAGGACTTTTATATTTATGACTTTATTACCCTGAGATGGTTGGGAGTTTTAATTTTGTGGTTAGCTCACCTGCTGTTTCTTTATTAAAATCTTAGTTCTGATTAATCAAAAATATTCTTTACAATCAGGTCACATAGATTCTATAAAACAGGGTGCCCTGGTTTGTTCTGGATTTGGTGTGAGATTTATCCTTTAGAGATGCACACTGATTTATATGTGTGCTAGCAAGTGTGGCAATGACTTAAAATATGATAGCGATTGGGAAAGGTTCATGGCTTTCTGAATGTGGTCGTAAATAAGGGATTTTATAACCAAGTTTCTCTGTTTAATACCCATGTTTTCCCTCACCCGTGGCCTTTTTGGGGTCACTCTGTTGATCACAACTCCAGGAAACTGGCATTGAGTTAGCACAGCCTCATAACATGGGTATGATAGATCCACAGTTCTGTCACTGCCACCAGGTTTTGAATGCACAGCACTAAGGCATAGGAATCTTTTGAAGCAGCTGAAAGGATGATTAGATTGTCATCGTCATTCAGATTTTTGTCTATCAGCATTAACCAGGGAAGCTGGCTGACACATTTGGAAAGCAGTAAGGATAGACCCTTAGTATAAAGTTGGAAAGATGGTAGCAGTACATTATGAAAGCTATGCAAAGGAGAGAAATAGAACATGAAAAGCAGTCATTAGTGGTATCCTGACAATGACACATATATTTAGATTCTAAAAAGTGTATTTAGATTCTATTTTACACTCAGATATTATTTATTAAATGTCATGTGGGAAAGGATACTCTTTTAGAGTATCTTTTTTTTTTTTTTTTTTTGCTTTTTGAGACAGGGTCTCACTTTGTAGTTCAGGCTGGCCCTGAGCTCACTATGTAGAGTATCTTTTGACATAATGATTTAATACATTTCTTTGATGCCCCCTTAACGGATATTATTTCACACATAGAGATAATAAAACATAATTTGACATCTAACCTGAAATCAGATGAGACAGCCAAGGTTATTGAACTGATGCTATTTTCATTGCCTGTAGGGATTTCTTTACCAGGAAACTGTACTCCCAAAGGGCCCAAGGACTGTCTTCCCAGGGAAGAGACCTGCAATGACTACAGCAGCGAGGCAGAGGTAAGGATTGTGCTGGGACCACACTTCTGTCTGCCACGTAGGGAGAGTTCCTGATCTTTCTGAGCACATGACGGTATTACAGCCATGTGATGTTCTAGAAAAGGCAGAATTGCAGAGATGGGAAAAGGTCACTCACTGGATGTCAGAAGTCTGCTCAGACTGGATCGTCTGTACTTCCTGGTCAAATTTTTTATCCATCTAAAACTTCTATAAAATCAAGGTTATGTATCTGTTAGAGTGCAAATGATGTGCTAAAGAGCTCTGAAAAATAGTTTGTTCTCTCTTATTACAGATAATAATAGTGGACAGAAACAATGTCAGTAATAGAAGAAAAAAGCTGAATTCTAACTTACGCTGAAGTGTTCATCCACTGAAGGAGAAAAGCCTTGTGGTGACTGTACAGCACATGCAAGCCTGACCCTAGAGTTGCTCTGTTCACACAGTAGCTCTTGGCCACATCATTGAGGCCAAGATGACTCCTAAGATGGCATCAGAACACAGTTATGGAGATCTCTTTGGGACATGCTTGGGAGAAAGAACTCGTAAAAGGGACTGGGGATTTAGCTCAGTGGTTCCAGCATCTGCTTGGAAAGCACAACGTGCTGAGTTTGATTCCCAGTACCACGTACAATACCGGAAATGATGGCTCACCCTGTAATCCCAGAACTCAGGAGAAAGACGAAGGAGAATTGCTGAGTTCAAGGCATGCCTGAGCTACATAGTGAGTTCAGGGCCAGCCTGAACTACAAAGTGAGACCTTGTCTCAAAAAAAAAAAAAAAGAACTTGTAAAAGATATAAGATTGTAAATAAAAGATACGAGCTAATTTTAAAGATTTAAAATTTTAAAGATTAAAATTTTAAAGATTAAAAGCCTTTGGATTTTATTATGTCATTTGTGTTTTTGCTCTAAATGTGATGTTTCTCAGACCTGAAAATACTTGAATCAAGTATTTCTCAGGTAGTTGTTAGTTGTTAAAGATGCATTTTCCTGGGCATGAAATGAAGACCAGCGCAGCCTCATCCTCTGTAGGCATGAGGAACCTATAATGTTGACAAGTTTTTTGTTTCCATTTCTATTTTTATTTGTCCATGTTTGCAGTGCATAATGATTACCTGCCTTATGAGGAGCTGGTCCATGTACATAGCATGTCTTCATTCTTTTTTCATCCCATTTCCTCCATCTTAGTCACCCTCCCATTTTAAAAGATTTAACTCTCTATTTCCTGTTATATGTCTTTTATTTTACTCTATTTATATTTTAGGTTTGTCCATATAAAAGAAACTATGTAATATTTGATTTATTTCACTTAATATTATGGTCTCAAGGTACATCCATTCTCCTACAAATAACTCAAGATTTTCTTTCTTTTCTCCCTTGTCAGTAAATATCACATTTTCTTCACTCATTCATCTATTGATGGACATATAGGCCACTTTCAAAACTTAGCTATTATGAGTTGTGCTAGTATAAACATGGGATGCATGATATTTTTAATTCTTTTAAGTTATCTAGAATAGGTGGGTCAAATAGAATATCTAGTTTTAATCCCTTATGGAATCTCCATACTTATTTTCATAGTAGTTGTACTAGTTTGCATTCCTACCAACAGTATACAAAGGAGCCTTTTCTTCCACAGCTTCACCAATATTGGTTATTATTTGATTTCTCAACGGTGGCCATTATTTCTGGAATACGATAGAATTTTAATGTTTTAATTTACATTTCTTCAATGGCTAGAGATGTTTAACATTTTTTTTTAGGTGTTTATGGACCATCTGTACTTCTTTTTAGAAAGTTCCATGTGCTGCTATGAAGAATGTGTGTTGTTGAGTGGAACACTCTGTAACAAGTTAAGTGATTATTACATGTGAGAGCATATAAATATAACCTTGAAATACTTCACTTTTATCTATTTTCAAAGTTGTATTTTCTGGTGTTGAGAGAGTGATCAGGACACTACCCTAATAAATGATAGAAGAATTAACCTTGGATCCTTAGGACCTGATAGAATAGAGTACCCTTCTGCATGGGAGTAAGGATGAGTGGGAATGTATAAAATGAAATGGTGAAAAAGAAACAATAGTAAGGGCTGGAGATTTAGCTCAGTGGTTCCAGTGCTTGCCTCACAAGCTCAAGGCCCTGAGTTCGATCCTGGTAACCACATACAATGCTGGGCATGGTGACTCATGCCCACCAGCAATCAATACCACATACCACAGTGCTGGGCGTGGTGGCTCACGCCTGTAATCCCAGCACTTGGGAAGCAGAGGCAGGAAGATTGCTCAATTCGAGGCTTGCCTGGGTTACATAGTGAGCTCAGGGCCAGTCTGAACTACAAAGTGAGACCCTGTCTCAAAAGAAAAAAGAAAAAACAAAAAACAGTAAGTAGAGCTGTGCAATGATACACGAAAAAATAATAAATTTAAGAAAACAGGGAAAATTAACTAATGTAGTAATACATGGAATAATAGATTCCACTGAGTCACTCAACAGAATTTCTTTTTTTAAAATTTTTTATCTTTATTGGTACATTGTATACACATCGTGATCACAATCAATATTGGGAATTTGTACCAGTATATGACACAACTTAATTCTCATTTTTTCCCATTTCCCCTCCCACCCTATAACCTCCCACCCCTTAAATACATAAGCTTTGTTTCCCATTTTTTGATTACCATCAGTTTTTCTTTACCCCTTATTACTCTCACCTCCACCACACTTCCACTTGCATATTTTCTGTTTCACAATATCTATCATAATTTATTTCCATATTTTTCACGTTGACATTTAGGATCATCAAAACACAAAGTAGAGAAAAAAGAACAGAAAATCTACATTTCTAAATGACTGCTCTACCTTTCCAAATCAAGTGATGATGGTCCAGTCATTTGACACAGCTAAATGTCACTTCTCCAAATGAAAAATGACCATGGAATCAGTTTCCCTTCCTCCCTGGGTTTACTATTTTCAAGTTCTGCTGATGTAATGGCATCCTGAACTCAAGCTCTCAGGAAGCATCATTGTGAAAAAGAAGCTGATGTTTGGGAAGTAGCAGCCAGCAGTGGAATTTGTCAGGCTGAATTTTCAGCATTTTCTCCATACTTCCGTCAAAGCGTTGTAAGCTTTGTTGATGACTTCTTACTTAATAGCCATATTAGAGAGAATCAAATTATGTTTCTAATTACATCAGACTTAATAACCAAATCAAATCATCAGCCTCCATTCCTAATTACCATTTGTTTCTACACTGTCACAATGCCTTCAGTACAGAGGGATAAATGGAGCTTGGGGAAGAAGCCTACAGAGCTGCTTCCTTCATGCTTTCCATGGGTCTGGAGCTTTCAAAGAAGAATTAAATCGAAAGCATCCATTCAGCACTTCCCAGTGACAAGAATGTGGATTTCATCTAAATGACCCATGAAGCTGTTTCACATTAAATGCTCTCTAGTGTAGCATCTTTGTTAGAGGAAACATTATGGAACCATTTACATGGTAATTATTTCTAGTCAGCTATAAATGGTAACTTCTTGTCTAGTTTAGGGTTATTGGTACAAACTCCATTTTTGTCTCCCAGACACCTTCTGGTGTTAGCTTATTTCTTCAACATGAAGGTTGCCTGGAAGATTTAATAACATGGTTTACATACAAACATAGAAGATCACACACAAATAACTCTGGGGATGAGAAAGAAATGGCATTTTCTAGAGGGAAGTAAGCTAGAATTTGCTTGTAGGACTTTGCTAACTGTGAAGGACACCACATGGTGTCAGGAAGGAGCTCATGGTGTCAGGAGCTCATGCTGTCCGGAGCTCATGGCAAACACTGAGTACTTTCCAAAGTTTCATTACTTATTGGGCTGGAGCATCTAGAATCCTTTTCTAGACTGAACTAATGGCCCATCAAAATCAACAAGACAGGGGGAAGCTTTTCTAGCGTTTTGTGTTGCAGAAGTCTCACGAGCTCTATGATAAGGGAAATCTCCTCCAAATAATAGCTTCGAATATCTATATAATGTTTAACTCTGACATGGATAATAATGCCTACAATACCAAATGAATTTTTTTTTTTTGAGACAGGGTCTCGCTTTGTAGTTCAGTCTGGTCCTGAGCTCACTATGTAGCCCAGGCAAGCCTTGAACTCAGCAATCCTCCTGTCTCTGCCTCCTGAGTGCTGGGATTACAGGCGTGAGCCACCATGCCCAGCACTGTGGTATGTGGTATTGATTGCTGGTGGGAGTGAATCACCACACCCAGCATTGTATGTGGTTACCAGGACGAACTCAGGGCCTTACGCTTGTGCTGCAGGCACCGGAACCACTGAGCTAAATCTCCAGCCCACTAAATGAAATCTTTACGAGGAGCCATTGTGATGCAAGCCGCATGCCTACACAAGCATGGCCACAGACATTCCACCAAGTGCAACACTCACTCTATGCATGAATGTGTCTTCATTTTAGCTCTCCTTGACAGCATGGCTATCAGACACCAGTGTGGTCATTGGCAGATGGCCTAACTTATCCTCTAAACATATTCAATAGTCAGTCCCTGTTGTCAGTAACCATGACAATTGCCGAAAGCAATCTTGAATTTTAGGATACTATCCACTGTATTTAAGGATAGAAAGACAACATCATTTTTTAAAATGAATGCTTCCTCGGCAAAGTACTCAGTTCCCAGAGCTTAGAGAAGAGGAAAAATAATGAAATAGAAAAATCTTAAGGTTTATAGAAGAACCATTTACACACCACCAGGAGAAAAATGAGACAAATGTAGAGTTTGGGAACTGCAACAAGAAAACTGCCACAAAAGCTTCAAAAACGTCAATATTGTGAGATAACAGGTGTGGAAATCATTCTATTTCAAGAGAGATTAAGGAGACACACAGCTCTAATGTAATGCGTGAGCCGTGATTGAATCTTAAAGTCATAAAAGATACTTTTAAGGACAACTGGGAAAAATTTGAATGTGGACTGGATGCTGCTAAGTCATAATTTTCTTAGAAACTACTGTCATTATTTCTGACTGAGCACCCTAGTATTTAGAGCTAATGTGTCACTGTGCCCGAAATATATCCTCAACTTACTCAGCAGAAGTGTACAGAAAACTCACTGACAAGGGTCTGGGGATTTAGCTCAAGTGGTACTGCACCAACGTTGGAAGCACAAGGGCCTGAATTTGATCCCTGGTACTGCAAAAAACAAAACAAAACAAAAAAACCCACAAAACTAACTAACAGACAGAACAATGGAACACACAAATGCATCACATCCATATTTATAGAAAAGCAAACAACTAAAACAGCAATAGAAGGTGGCCTGTGAGTACAGGACACGTGAACGCTCATTGTACTACGCTTTCAATTCCTCCATGAATCTGAAGTTTCTCATGATAACCAGATGTGAAAACTGAAGCTATGCTGCTCTAAGTGCATGCTGGCTTCTCCAGTATGAGGACCTGGACTAATAGTTTCAGCTTTTTGTACCTCTAACTTATCATGTACACATGGAAATAATAAAACTGCCTTCTCAAGAGCACTACTACCTACCACAGTGACCTAGTAAATGTGAAGTTCTTAGAGCAGAGTTTGACATAAAGTGAGTGCCCAGAAAATAATAGTTTTTACTGAACAATGAAGAACTTCAAGAGGTTCTGACACAGCGTGTGAAAGTAAGTGTGAGCACTGTGAATACCTTGGTTTCCCCTCCATCTCCATTTGCACTTCCACACATCGGCCTCCCTCCCTCACAACTTCCTTCTAAAGCCTCAGCTACCTATAGTTCCAACTCTGCTTCACAAGTTTTCTCTCCTATTCATGCAGCTGTGAGACACACAGCCCCACAGTATGGGAGACAGGTAACCACCTCTCTGAGGCCCACACTACCAAGAGCATCATATCTTTCTGTTCTGCTCTGATCTCCTCCACCCCCTTTGCTTTCAATCCATGGAGTTTATCATTTTATTGAGAATCAAAATATGCATAAGAAATGTAGTTACAGCCTATGCAGATTTTCCACATACTTGTAAAGGCAGCATTTTCAAGGTATCTCTCTCAGCTGCCCTAATGCCAGAAACAGAATCTAGTGAGAATGAAATAGCATTAAACTTTGGTAGTATTTCACACTTGGGCCAGAAAGATAAAAAAAGTAACCCAAATCATGTATGTATCCAAATTCATATCAGGTTCCCAGATGTAATAAACCAAGGAGCTTTTGCTCTCAATAGAGTAAGAACATTTAAGGAAAATGTCACAGGCACTGGGGAAATATCCAGTAACTTAAAAGAAGTCTTAAAATAAAGACTGGGGATTACCAGATTGTTAAACATAGGTAAAGCAATGGGAATGAATAAAACTATCATGGAAAAATCATTCAGAGTAGTGGGAGGAGAAGATATGGTGAGAAGGTCAGCACATTCTAATTTAAGTGGGAAAGTTTCTACAGAGGGTGGAAAGGAAATACTATAGACAGTTGTCCTTTAATTCCCCTGGAAATTGTTTTCAATCCCCCCCACACTTCAGATACCCAAGTCTGAGGAGCTCAAGCTCCCAAGACAAAATTGCACTTCATTTCTAGATTCCTAACATTATCTAATATCATGTGACTACTATATAAATATCTGGTATACAGGGGCCAGAGATTTAGCTCAGTGGTTCCGGTGCCTGCCTCGCAAGTGCAAGGGCCTGAGTTCTATCCCCAGTAACCACATACAATGCTGGGCATGGTGATCACGCCCACCAGCAATCAATACCACAAACCACAATGCCAGGCATGGTGGCTCACGCCTGTAATCCCAGCATTTGGGAGGCAGAGGCAGGAGGATTGCTGAGTTCAAGGCTTGCCTGGGCTACAGAGTGAGCTCAGGGCCAGCCTGAACTGCAAAGCAAGACCCTGTCTCAAAAAAAAAAAAAAAAAAAAAAAAAGAAAATCTGGTATACTTTAGGGAACAATAAGAAGAGCATGTACATTTCAGCATAGATGCATTTCTTCAAATATTTTCAAGGCACAATTGGTTTAAGCCAAGGATGGGAAGGTATTACAGTTTGGACTTAAAGCATCCACCCAAATTCTGTTCCTATGTTAAAATCTTCTAACTAGAAGAACAATGTCCTTATTACAGGACATATGTATTTTATGTATTCTGTTCCCAATTGAGAATGCCTTGGTTTTTTTCGTTAAGACTCTTGTCTCCTTTAGTTCCCATAGAAACCACATGATTGAGAATCTTTGCACATTGCTCACCTTTACCCCAACTGACGACCAATAAAATCAGAGCCTTGGACTGGCCCACTCCTTTGTTAGTTTCACTGGCCTTGGTTGCTCTGGCTCCCGCTTTCTGTCTGCCCTTGTTTTGTCTTTTGTTTGTTTTGTTTTGTTTTCTCATCAGACCTGTGTTGTGCACTGGGCAAGACACATAGCCTACAGCAGATATTTTCAGTAATATTTCCAAACTATGCAGTTGTTTTCTTCTTCTGATTAGATCTATGAACTTTGTAATATCTTCCTTTAATTCTTTCCTTAGAGTGGCTTGTTCTGTCTTCTCATAGTTTCTGATAATTCTTTCTGTAACTGTAAGCAGGAAAAGTCAATTTGTGGGAAATTCAAATTCCTTTCTACTTCCTCTTTCTGTCTCTCTCTCTCTCTCTCTCTCACTGTCTCTGTCTGTGTCTCCCCCTTCCTCCCTCACTCCATATCCTCCTCTCTCTGTCTCTCCTCTGTGGTACTGAAAATTGAATCCAGGACCTTCACAATGAGCTATATCCCCACCCTACTCCTGTCTATAAAGACAGGGTCTTGCTAAGTCAGTAAGTTGCCCAGACTGGACTCATATTTGCTATCGTTGTGCTTCGACCTTACAGAATACTGGAGCTGCTCATGTTTGGCTCCATGTCTAGCTTTCTCTAGGGTCCTTTTAAAGCTGAGAATTCTGATTTTTCTAATGAACATCAAACATTTTGAGAACATTTTCATGCTATGGACTCTGAATTTTACCTTTCCAATTCTAATTCTACCAATTTTATTCTAGATAGTCTTTGAAAGTATTTTTAAACTCAAAGTTTGAGCTTCTCATTACTATACCATGGCTACCAGACAATCACTCTTGCCTTTACTGTCTTAAATTACTAAGAAGAAATTTTCTACCAGCATGTATATAGGCAGAGATAATTATCACAACTTTTCATAGTTTGTATCTCCCAGGGACCCTGTGAAAGTCCACTTTAAATGATCCACAAAGTGCTGTGTCTGAGCTTCTGCCTTCTAATGTCTATCACTATTAAAAGGATGTTTTAAAAGGCTAACAGATTCTAGGAAGTGAATTAAGGAGTCTTCTTTTGGTGATTATAAAAACGACTTTGAAATATCTGAGATGCATTAAAAAACAAATTCTACATTTCAATATTTAATGGTAAACATGTTTTTAAGAAAAGAGATAAAATGTTGAGCTGAAAAAATTTGAAAACTCTAAAGTAATTTTTTGAGTTTACCTAGGTGATGCTGGTGATAGTGAGAGGGGTAGGTAATATATGTATCTTTATGGTGATCTCTGAATATCTGATATGAATTGCTCCAAAAAGCCCCCATGAACATAAATCTGAGAGGTTCAAGTCCATTTCATAAAATGCAATAATAGCTACATATGATGTATATACATTATATGTTTTAAATCATGACTGTATTACTTAGCATACCTAATACAAAATAAATGATATATAAATTGTTATTACATCAGTTGCTCAGGGAATAAAGACCAAAAAATATATCATACTTCCAAACTGAGTTTTTTGCCACCTAAGGCCACGGAAGCCATTGACTGTAATCTCAGTTTCACAGCCTTCAAAGTTAATACTCCTCTCAGATTTGAGAAAACATGGGGTCTTACTTTTGAAAGTTCTGAGTTCTGTTGTTAGCCAACACAAATCTCACTGACTTAAAGTGAAAGAACCAGCATGGCTCCCTTTCTTTCTAGAGGCTATTCTATTTCTTTGCCTCCCATGGCATCTAGACCAGGAGCTTCCTGCATACCTTGTCCTGTTTTCCATCTTTAAAAGCAACAAACCTTTGGACTGAGTATCTTTCCATTATCACATCTATTTCTGAGCACCACAGCCAGTAGAGCTGTCCTGACTTTTAAGAATCTTAATATTAGGGCCGGAGAATTAGCTCAGTGATTCCAGTGCCTGCCTGGCAAGCACAAGGTCCTGAGTTCCATCCCTGGTAACCACATACAATGCTAGGCGTGGTGACTCACACCCACCAGCAATCAATACCACATACCACAGTGCCAGGTATGGTGGCTCATGCCTGTAATCCCAGCACTCAGGAGGCAGAGGCAGGAAGACTGCTGAGTGCGAGGCTTGCCTGGGTTACATAGTGAGCTCAGGGCCAGCCTGAACTACAAAGTGAGACCCTGTCTCAAAAAAAAAAAATCTGTAATATTAGCTTGTACCTACTAAAGACACCAGGATAAACTCCTGTCTCTGTCTTTACCTCAATCTACATTTCTACAAAGCCATGAGAGACATGATAGACAAGTTACATTCCGGGAGAAAAAGTTGATAAATGACATATTTAAAATAACATACAGAGAAAAGAGCATGTATATAGGGGGTGGGGAGGTGTGGGGAGGTGGGGATATGGGTAAAAATGAGAATTGACTTGTGTCATATATTGGTACAAATTCCCCAATGTTATGTGTGATTGTGAGATGTATATAAATTGTACCAGTAAATAATTCAATTCTTTTTTTTTTCGAGACAGGGTCTCGCTTTGTAGTTCAGGCTGGCTCTGAGCTCACTATGTAGCCCAGGCAAACCTCGAACCCAGCAATCCTCCTGTCTCTACCTCCCGAGTGCTGGGATTACAGGCGTGAGCCACCACGTCCGGCATTAATAATTCAATTCTTAAAAATAAATAAAAAATAAAATAACAGAATATTTAAAGAGTTAGCAAAGTTTATCCAAAAGAAAACAAAGGCACAAATGAAAATATGAGCAAAGTATTTGAACAAATATCTTACAAAGAAGAAATATGGCTAGCACATAGGTTCTACAAAAATGCAACATAATTGTTGCAAGTGCAAATTTTACTGGTATTAATGTGTCATTTCACACATATGAGAACGCTTGTGTGCATAACAATAGCAGTGATGATAATCATGATAATGTAATATAATTATTATCATGTAAACAGATATACTGACTAATGGGGTTAATGCAGGGCATCTAGAACTTTTATTTATTTTCAGGGATGAAAAATGGCATTACCAATGTGAAAAACAGCTTCTCATAAAGTTCCACATGCATTTACCATATAATGCATAATTCCTGTTTCTAGTTATTAATTTACATTGGAAAAAATGAACACTTTTCCTTCAAAAATAAACTTCTTGAAAATTGAAAAAATATGGTAACATTCTTCATAATCAGCCCAAAATGCAAAGAGTTTGAATATCTCTCAGTGAGATCTTGGATAAACTGTAATATATTCATATGAAATATTATTCACAATAAAAAATAATGATCTCAGTCTTCTGACACACTAAGAATCATACATGAATTTCCAAGTACATACGTGAAGTGAAAGGCAGAGTGAAAAGTCATGTGAACATATAACTCAAATATTAAAAAGATATGACACTTCATAATGACATTCCCAAGAAAGTGCATTTCTGGGGGAAGGAACTATCTGTGGTGGCCGGGAGTTGGGGAGGGAAGGAGCTGACTGTTGAAAGGAAGAGCAGGGGGAAGTTTGGAAACGTGCTCTATTCTATGTTCTGATTAGAGTGGTCTTTACTGGCACTGGCCGAAATACATAGACCTGTACACCAAAAACAGTGGAACTTTTATTATGTATAAATTTAAATACAGTTTTTAAACTACAAAGAATAAATTAAATGTTGGAATCCATAAACCCACTGACAATAACTCATCACATGATAGGAAAGATGTCAGAAAGAAAATTAATTTCTCTGGTGCATTACTAGAGTACAAATTGATTCAGTCACTGTGTGGGGGAGGATCTTTAACATTATCTATTTAAAATAAGTATATACAGGGGCCGGAAGGTTAGCTCAGTGGTTCCGGCGCCAGCTTTGCAAGCGCAAGGACCTGAGTTCGATCCCGCATACCACAATGCCAGACGTGGTGGCTCACGCCTGTCATCCCAGCACTCGGGAGGCAGAGACGGGAGGATTGCTGAGTTCACGGCAGCTTGCCTGGGCACCATAGTGAGCTCAGGGCCAACCTGAACTACAAAGCGAGACCCTGTCTCCAAAAAGCAAAAAAAAAAAGTATATACACACCAAAAAAACCTGTGTGTATAACTAAGAGAAAGAAATGATAGATGGTATTTATAAAGATAAGTCTAGAAGTTCTGTAGCAACATTATCATAAATAGCTCCAAAACAGAATCTGCCTAAATGCACATCAAAACTAGGCTGGCTGAAATAATTGTGAAGTCCTGTGGAATACAATGCTGTGTAACAGCGAACACAAGCAGTTAGTTTAAATCTGCAACAAAAAGCAAAATGTTATAATGTCCACTGAACCAAAAGCATTGCTGAAAGTTGTGTCTTACGAAGAGGAGCACCACAAGCTTTTGCCAGCTTCTACTCACTGCTTATCTCCATGCAGGCAAGGTTTCAAGGAGTTAGTTACCATAATTTTACAATTTGTGTTCTGCTAAATATTATTGGCTTAATTTTTGTCCCTTTAAGATAACATTTCAAAGGGCACGGTGGTGTATACCTGTAACCCCAGCACTTGGGAGGCTGAGGTAGGAGGGTTGCTGCATGCTTGGGGCCAGCTTAGAGTTTAGAATAAGTTCAAGGTGAGCATAAACTACAGTAAGACTCTGTCTCAAAAAGGAGATGCTTGCTTCATTGCTTATTTATCTCATAGTACTTGTTATTTCATTGTACAAGAAAGCTACAATCCATATTTGATATTGTTAGATACATCAGTATATCCAAAGTACCCATCAATGGACTTACTAGGCAATCACTTTAAAGATTTTGAATAATGCATATATGTTTCATAAAAAATTCAGTGCACATGTAAAACTGTTTCAGTGATGTTGAAAATATTTTTGCTAAGGTGCTAAAATGCCATATCATTTTTCTGTTAAAGGCAAAGAGATCTAGTACTCTGCCTTCAAAAAATAGCAATTGATGCATTTTAGTAGTGAATTAAATGTAGGTAGTAATAAGGACACGTGAATAATAAGTCCATATAATCAACAAGATTGTTCAAAATCATAGAGAAACTTGAGATTCCACCTTGTTGAATATGCAATTCACAAACAATGTATTATAGAAAAGCAAATTTGCTTTCTTTTTTTTATTAGGGTATGAAGGATGGAGGGGTTGTGGGGTGGGTAGGGGAATGGGTAAAAATTAGACTTAACTCATGTCATATACTGGTACAAATTCCCAATGTTGAGTATGATCATGATGTGTATATAAACAGTACCTATAAAGAATTGAATTTAAAAAGAAAAAAAAAAGAAAAAAAGAGAAAGAAAAAAGATGGTACAAAAATGGAATCAGGGCTGGCAATTTAGCTCAGTGGTTCCAGCTGCCTTGCAAGCGCAAGGTCCTGAGTTGAATCCTCGGTAACCACATACACTGCTGGGCATGGTGACTCACGCCCACCAGCCATCAATACCACATACCACAGTGCCGGGTATGGTGGCTCACGCCTGTAATCCCAGCACTCGGGAGGCAGAGACAGGAGGATTGCTGAGTTCCAGGCTTGCCTGGGTTACATAGTGAGCTCAGGGCCAGCCTGAAGTACAAAGTGAGACCCTGTCTCAAAAAAAAAAAAAAAAAGGAAACAAAGCTTATGTATATAGAGGGTGGGAGTTGTAAGGAGGGCAGGAGAATAGGAAAAATAAGAATCAAGATGTGTCATGTACAGGTAAAAATTTTTAGCGATGAATGCTATCATAATACATATCTAATATACACCAACAAATTAAAAAAATGGGCTTCTCAAAATGGCTATGACCTAAGTCTTAAGAAACTGAACTTTTCACTTCACACAGCAAGAGACTTTAAAGAAATAATTAAACTGAAAGAGCTGATTTTCTGCGTGAATCCAAAGCAATCACAAGTGCTCATGAAAGACTAAGAGCACAGGAGTGCCAAATTGGAGAAGATGTTATAAGAACAAGGCAAGTCAGGGATTCAGCCCATCACTGCTGGCTTTGGACATGAAGAGAAAGAATCATTAGTCTAGAAGGTGGGTGGCCTCTCAGGCTGGAGAAGCCGCAGAAACAACCAGGAGGTGTAGAAACATTTCCAGGAGAAAAGCAGCTCTCCCAGGACCTTGAGTTTATCCAGTGGAACCCACTTTGGGCTTGTGAAATCCACACTACACAATGACAGATTTCCATTGTTTAAAATACTAAGTTTATAATAATAGGGAATTAATACTGGTGGTAAACATAAGAAAGGGCTCGGGTGCAGCTCAGTGGTGGAGTGCTTGCCAAACATATACAAGGCGATGTGGCCAGTCCCCAAACTGAAACAAGAAAAGCAAAGATGACTACTGTTACCAATGATTATAGAAATGTAAATACAAAAGTAGTGTGATTATCTATGTTGAAAGACTGAATTCCAGAATTCTTAAGGAGCATATAATTTGTGCTCTTTCTGAGAGAGGGTATATATAAATTGTTGTGATAATTTTAGAAAGCAATTCAGTAGAATGCATCACATTTTAAAGTTCAGATACTGAACTACTAGACATTCACTACATAATCCTATTTTTTGAAACTTGTTTTAAGGTTTCCACAAATTCATGTACAAGGTGGTCAACCTTACATTTCCATAGGAATGAATAACTTGAAACATTCTAAGTAAGCTTTTATAAGTAAAAATAATTATATTAATGTTTTAACCACTAATAAGAACAAGACATTAGCATATTATTCTTTCAAAATTACCCTAAAACGTATATTTATAAAAAATATTCACATAATACATGTACAACATAATAAATATATAATATATAAATATATAATTATGTAAAGCAAATACATTGTAAAAGAGTCAAACCTAATATTAGTTCTCTAGAGAGAAAATTAAAGCAAAATAATTGTTTTTATACATATTGATTTATTTTAATACAAATTTATATTTCCTAATACAGAAGATATTTTATAAAGAAAATTAAATATTAAATAGCAAACTGCTTAAAATATTTAAAATTTAGATTTTGACAAAATTACCAAGGAGTAAGAGAAGAAACTGCCCAGCGATGTTTGACTAACGAGACTGTGGATCTGAATGAAGCACGGAACAGCCAGATGGACCACCTGTGCTGGAAACTTGAGACCACACGAAGGTGCTATCACCTGACAGTGGTGAGGGGGAAACTCCAAGGATTAGACAAACGTTCAAACAAACAAAAAAAATCACGGCAATTATAAGAAGCACCTTTTCCAGGACTTCAGGAATTGAGCAAAGGCTTCTAACTATCCAACAAACAATTACTCCAGAGAAGCAGTTGAGTACAGGGAGAATCAAGAGCTTTGTGGTGACTTTAACTTGGCCTATTACAGCCTCTGCTCCTTAGCTCTGCTGAAATCTTGAAAAGTGAGAACGATTGAGCTCTCAGTGTTGTTTTTAGGCAGTGTATAGGCAAGAAGTGAGGGCTCCATGGGAATTCCAGACAGGCTAAAATGCAAAGGCAGACCCCAACATATTTAGGGTACCTCCCAACAAAGAAAACATTCCTGGCTCTAGAGGCATAAGGGAGTCACTCTTTGATCAGTAGTTGACTACTGAAGAAACCAAAAACAGACCTCTGTGGCCATTCTTGACAAGTCTTCATCATATAGAATTAGTCAATCAAAGATGTTAGATTAAAATTTTCAACCAGAATGCCAGGCGTGGTGGCTCACGCCTGTAATCTCAGCACTCGGGAGGCAGAGACAGGAGGATTGCTGAGTTCGTGGCGGCTTGCCTGGGCACCATAGTGAGCTCAGGGCCAGCCTGAACTACAAAGCGAGACCCTGTCTCAAAAAAAAAAAAATTCAACCAAAATGAGCAAAATCAATAAACCTGGGGGAAAAGGAAGTTCTTATTGCTGGAGTTGCAATTACATCACTAAAAATTTGCATTTGTTGATATTCAATGATGACAATAGCAACATAAAGGATGAGACACAGAGAAACAAAAGAAGAGTGGCCCATAAACTAAACAAAAACAAAAACAAAAAAGGATAGTGGAAACTATCCTTTAAGAAAGCCCAGATATTGTACTTGATATGCAAAGACTTAATGAGCTATTTTAGTATATTTAATAAACCAAGGAGATGACATCTAAAGAATGAAAGGAGAGATGAATATTGTGTTTCAACAACTAAAGAATAATAATAAAGTAATAGAACTTAAATAAAATGGAAGCCCTAATGTCCTGTCAAAAGTGTGACAATACCAGAAACAGGGCCAATCAGCTAACTGGCTTTTAATAAGGATGCTCAGACCAATGAAAAAAGATGACCAAAGGGTCTTTTCACCAAGTGGTACAGGGATGACTGCATTCACATGCAAAAGAGTGAAGATGAGCAGTTACTTCATACTACCTGTACACTTCTCTCAAAGTATGTCAAATCTCAATGTATAAGAGCTCCATTAGTTAAAGTTCTTGCTCAGCAAGACAGGCCTCTGATTCAGTGTAACTAGTGACATTATAGAAAGAAGAGAATCTGATGACAAAGAAGAGAGCACCAAAGCAGAGATGAGAGATACAGAGTTGGAAGACAATGTATCAGTCAACTTTTTCATTGCTTAATGTAACTCATCATTCATAACTTAAAGGAATAAAGAAATATTTGGCTCATAGTGAGAGGGGTTCCAGAAGAGTATGTTGGATGGACTTCCTTGGTTCATGGTGACCAGGAAACAAAGCAAAGGAAGAATGCTAGGCAGGAACAGGTAGGGACCCAAAGTCACAGCTTCATGATCCACCTAGCACACCCACAACCATGGTCTATCAATCTACTATCTATTTTTTAATACCCAAAAATAAACAGCTCAGGACTAGCAGTCACAGACAAGGAATGCCACTTAGCACTATCAAATCATGAGAGGCTGAAGAAGTCAAAGAAATATTCTCCTAAAGTTTTCAGAATGAGGCGAGATGGCTCTATTGGAAACTCAATTTCATACTTCTAGTGTTAAAACTGTTCCTTTTGTTGTTTTAAATCCACCAGGCTGTGGCACTTTTGCATTTAACCCATGACTCAATGGAAGAGTGAAATCCTTAGAGGGTTGAAGGAGTAGGAATGAAGTAGCCAGAGAGCAGTTCTTCTGAGATCATCCGGCCTGAGAGAAAGAATGAACAGGAATAAAGAAAAGTGAATAGTGCCACAGACACCTGCAGTATTCCCTACACAACCATCACATCTTGGGAACCTCAGAAACTGAAACAAAGAACCAAAGAGGCAGGAAAGTGGATTTAAAAGAGCTGGCCAGAGACTCAGTGAGTCTAGAAGAAATATAAAAGTCACATAAATTCATGTAAGTAAAGAAATTTAAAAAAAAATTACTCCTACAAAAAAATGTCTAGTCCATAGTGGTTTCCACGGTGAACCCTACCAAACATTTAAGAATTCTTCTTGTAAAAAGTGCACAAGGAGAGAAGACCTCTCATGTCATTGTTTGAAGCCAGTATTACAGTACTTAACACCTTATCTACAGTTCTACTTTCCATCATTTCAGTTATCCACAGTCAATCATAGTCTAAAATTATTAAATAACAATTTCCAAAAGTAAAAAATTATTTGAAATAATTTTATTATAGTCTGTTGATATAATCATTCTATTACCCGTGAGTTATGATTGTTAATCTCTAGTTGCCCCTAATGTCCAACTGGAGCTTTATTGTAGGTATGTATTAGCGAAGACATAGTACACAAAGGGAGTTAGTGCTACCTGTGCTTTCAGGCCTCCACAGGGGTTTTCAAAACATATACCTTGCAGAGAAGAGAACTACTATACTCTGCTACCAAAACTGGACTGTGACATAAAAAGGAAAGTACTAGTTTTTCTTTATTGATCCAAAAGTCATCAACACAGTACTAAAACAAACCCAGCACCATACAAAAAAGATTTACATGCTGCACA
>PVIC010021392.1:0-28607 GCA_004025085.1 Thryonomys swinderianus
AAAATAAAACTATTACAGTAAAAGACACATTACTATTCATTCCCGTCAAAATGCTCTGAACACACATCCTGTTTTTCCTGGCAATATGTCTTTTCCTGTAATTTTTTAATGTAAACATTTATTATATCTTTCTATTACCCCTCATAGTCTGATCTAGAGGGTTCTGCAAAGCCCATGTGTTCAAGGCTCGGTCCCCAGCAGGCACCACTGGTAGGGGTGGAAACTCTGGGGTGGGGCTCAGGTCACGGGACATGTGTCCTCAAAGGGGCTCGCAGACCCTGGGGTCTTCCTCTTTCTCTTCCGTGTCCTGGTCTTGAGGCGATGGACATTGCTTCCCACACACTTTCACCACAATGAGTTGCCCAAGCCCCAAAACCACAGGCCAGTCCGCTATAGACCACAACCACTGAGACCGTGAGCCTCTTCACTAATGGGTCCCCAGGCATTAGTCACAGCGATTGGAAGAGGCTTACACACACACACACACACAAACACACAAACACACACACAAAGCACCACATAAGGTGAGGGCCTCAGAGCCCACACTTCACACCACTGGGGTGCAGTGTGTCTTCAAACCTCACTCACACACAGCTGTCACCCCGCAGACAGGCCTTGAGCAACCGGACCCCACAACTGCCTCTGAGTCACGGCTTGGACGTGCAGCCCTGGCCTCTGGGCATCCTCAGCATGGCCTGGAGCAGGACTCGTGCTGTCTCTCTAGCGCCCTTGTCCAGAGTCCTCTGAGCAATGCCCAGCCTGAAGTAGCTGTGGGGAGCACCCTCTCCAGGCGTTCCCCCCAGCCAGGGCACCCACATGACCGCCCTCATCAGGTGCCCACAAGACAAGGGTCAGCTCCCCATGTGCAACCCTGGCCATGGCCTGCTGGAGTCACCATGGCAACTGGTCCCCAGGCTGAAACACCCCACCGTACCTTGGACCTCTTATCCTCCCAGCAGGCCCTTTTCTAACCATTCCCTCTATTGGGAGCACACAGACCCAGTCAGGGAGGTGGGGAGCCCCTTGGGCCATCTGGAGGACCTAGAGGTAAGCAGTGTGCTACTCATAATTGAATATTTGGGAGAAAAACCTATGTAGCCATTTGAAGAATAAACTGGCAGGTTGACTGAAATGGCAGGTCACAGGTACAGACCGCTCTGGGGTCTGAGAAGAAGGTGAAGAGCCGGAAGGAAGCTCGCACCCCATCACCCCACCCTCTGCTGCCACCTCTAAGCCATGATGGAGGCCGCGAAGGCATGTGCTCAGCACAGGTGCTGGCGCCACGGCCCTTTCCCAGTCAGGCCGAGTGGGACGCAGCCACCCGCCGGCCTCTCATCTGACTGCTGCTTTCCAGCTGCAGGGCTCTGGAGCCCCATGTTGGAGCGACAGCCCTCACGCGGCGCGTGGTGTCAGGTCGTCTGTCACTTGGGCCATCTTATTTGGTCTGTGCAGTCAGTCTACTGTGGGAGGAAGGCAGAGCTGGTGGTTTCCAGCAGCTTATGCTCAGAGGCCAGCACGCAACTTCCCTACATCCAAAAGCAGCCAAGAAACAAGACCTAGGGGAGACAGGAACTGGCGGCTTTACTCCGAGTAACTCGAGATTGGAGGCTCTGCTGACACGTGTGGCCCCAGAAGCCTTGCAGAAAGCTTACACATTAAGCCCCAGTCTGGGGGGAACCGTAAGCCATCTTGGGGGTTGCAGGGACCGTAGGCTGCAGCCCCATCGCTGGGGGAGGGTCCCACAGTGCTGGAACCACAGCCTGGGTCCAGAGAAGGGTCAGGTCAGATGGGACGGATGTCCCCTCCCATGTCCCACCAGCCACCTCCTTCCCACACCCTATTGAGACCTTGGGCATGGGTGGTTCGGATTCATCACCCCACATAGTTCCTGTCAAAGAGGTGCCCAGAGCCTGCCACCTGTCAGCAGCTTAGGGGATATCAGTCATCTGTACATCTTTCCATATGTTATTTAACCTCTCTCATGTGGACTTTTCTGTTGGGTAAATAGGGGTTGGATTGGTAGAATGTGTGTGTGTGTGTGTGGTGTGTGTCTGCGTGTATTTCCTGAAGAAGTTATCTGTTTCTGTTTCTGATACCAGGGATTGAATGTATGGCCTTAACACTGAGCCACATCCCCAGTCTTTCTATTTTATTTTATTTCATTTCATTTCATTTTTGAGACAGAGTCTTGCTAAGTCATTAAATTGCCCAACCTGGGCTTGAACTTGGAACCCCCCTGCCTCAGCATCCTGAGTATCTGAGATTATAAGGCATCACCACCACACCCAGTGTCCTTTGTGAAACTGCAGCTTTCCTCCTCCTCCTCCTCAGTTTTCTTGTTCTAATCCATTTAGTTCCTTATATCCCCTTTGCCATGTTAGATGTCTTTGTATCAAATCTCTAGCCCTTCTTGTAACTCGCTCTTTTTGTCTAGAGACTGAAATGTTTGAGTAGGACCAACCTGTCCAAGTCTAAGAGTCTGAGTGGTCGAGTGTTAGTGGTGCCAGAACTGCACCATTGGAGGTGTTTGCACTTCTTTGTCAGTGAGAGGTATTTAGAGAGCTGCAGAGCTCTAACCGGCATCTAGTGGCCACAATGCAAGAAAATAAAGAATTAGCCAGCAGCAGCCTATGGATTTCTCTCTGTCACCTAGAACATTGAAAACACTATTGAAAACTCAAAGACACTGTCAGCCATGGGCTCACTAATCTCCGCAGGCTGGTGGCTCCCTGGCCAAGCTGGTGAGTAGCACAACTAGGAGACTGGAACCCAGCATTCTTTGAGGGGCTCCTGTACCACCTAGCACTAGGGCTACTTTTGACCCTCTTTCCCCCAGCCACTAGGCAGCACTTTAACCGCTCCAGAGCTGCCTCCCAACCTGGGAATAAATGAAAACAGACCTTCTTTATGGATGGACAACACTGCTTGAGAAGCTACAGGTGAGAAAGAACCCTCTGGAGCCTGAAATTTAGCTCAGTGGTTCCAGCACCTGCCTAGCAAGTGCAAGGTCCTGAGTTCCATCCTGGTAACCACATCCAACAATACTGGGCATGGTGGCTCACGCCCACCAGCAGTCAATACCACATACCACAGCGCAGGGCGTAGTGGCTCAGACCTGTAATGTCAGCACTAGGGAGGTTGAGGCAGGAGGATTGCTGAGTTCAGGATTTGCCTGGGCTACGTAGTGAGCTCAGGGCAGCCTGAACTATAAAAGAAGACCCTGTCTCAAAAAAAAAAAACCTTTCTGTGTCATCAAAGGGAATGAAAACAAGTCCAGCCACTGTCTTAGTGATCTTCCTGTTGCTGAGACAAAATGCCCATAAGTTAAAGAAGAAAAGGTCCATTTCAGCTCAGTCTTTAAATATTTCAGCCCTAAGTGAGCTGTCTCCAAGGCAGTAATAGTTCATGAAGAGGAGAAATAGTTCATGGTGTAGCAGGCCATAGTGGAAGCAGCCAGCCTTCCTTCTTTCCCTTTTTCACTCAAGCTACAAGCCTCTTGGCTGCTGACACCCACACCCAGAGTGGATCTTCCCTCTTGAGTAAATACATCATTGCACCTAGCCTTATTCTGAGCCAATTAGGTCTAATCCAGTATCATACAGTTACTCCCAAAAGCCTCAGCTACTAAGCACATGAGATTCTGAGAGGATGTCTACATGTAAGCTACAATTTTCCATTCCTGGCCCTCAAAAGACTCATGCATCCCTTTATGGAAGATGCATTTAGTCCTTCTTTGAGAGTTGCCAAAGTCCTAATAATTTCATCACCAATCATTACTGAAAAGTCCAAGGAAATCTCCTCTGAGATTTAAGGCTAACTCTTAGCTATGAGTTCCTATAAAAATGAAAAGGAAGTTAGACATTTACAACTTATAGTGGCACATGATAAATATTCCCACTCCAAGGCATACAAGTAAAGGGATAGAAAGGAATGGACTTAAAACAAGACCGAGGTCCAGCAGGGCAAATATTAAATCCCATAGTTCCATATCCAACATCCCAGCAATCTGTGGCAAGATGTGAACTCTAAAAGGCTTTGGGCGGCTCAGCCCCTTCACACTGCCAAAGTTTGTAGAGCTCATGACTTTTCTCTTGTGCCCTACAGCTCTTCTTATACAGTCTGTGTCCCGTCTCAGGCCTTCTGGGGTCTCCACTGACCTTCAGCTAGACACAGCTTCACATACTGCCCTTTCAGGGGCACACTGCTTGGTTTTCTAGGCCCTCTTCTGAAATCTAGGTGGAAGCATTCTTAACACCACAACTCTTGCATCGTGCGTGCACATAAAACCCACAGCACACTGATGATGCCAAGATCTGCCTCCAACTTGAGTAGTAATCAGGCATTCTTCTCTCTTGGCTATAGGGGTTGAGTGTCTAGTTTGCTGATCACTGTTAACCTAGTCCCAAGGAAAACTCTCTAGACTGTTACCATTCTGGAACATAGGTCCCTAGGGCTCTTGTCTCAAAACAAATTCTTTAACCTTTGCAACTTTGAGGTTACAGAGGGTATAGTCTTGCTGGTTCTAGTGATGCCCTCAAGTCATCTTTTTATTTTTATTTTTTTAGGCAGTCTCAGTATCTAGATTAGTGGGCCTTAAACCCACTCTTCAGCCCAGGCTGGTCTCAAATTCACAGTGATCCTCCTAGCTCAGCCTCCCAAGTGCTGGGATTACAGGTGTGCACACCATGCCCAATAAAGCATCTTTTCTTTTCTTTTCTTTTCTTTTCTTTTCTTTTCTTTTCTTTTCTTTTCTTTTCTTTTTTCTTTTCTTTTCTTTCTTTTTTAAGTTTTTTTGAGACAGGGTCTTGCTTTGTAGTTCAGGCTGATCCTGAATTCAGTGTAACCAAGGCTAGTTTGCTGCCTTTCATCTCTGTGTCCTGCAAAATCTCTGGACACAAGCAAAATGCAAACAGCTTTTCTGCTATAGATCAGCACACATGACCTGGTGCCCTAACGCCAACACAGACCTGGTCCTCAGCTGAAACCTCCTGAGCCTGGACTTTGTCAGAGCATTTCTATGAGTACTGTGGTCTTCTGAGCTCTGAAAAGAATCTCTCACTGAGCTCAGCTCACAGCCTCCAGGCTGCTTCCTCCGCTGGCATCTCCAAACTTTTCCAAACTCTTCCTGCAAGCCACTTCTGAGAACTTCTGAACCACAAGGTCAGGTGGCCTGTGGTCCGCTCCTAGTAACAAAGTCTGTCATAGTTACTCATTGCTGAAACAAAAGACCTGATGCTCAAAGAAGAAAGGTTTATTCGGCTTACAGTTTGTAGAGGTTTAAGTCCATGGTCAGTTGGCACCAGGGCAGGGCAACATGGCAGACAGGCATCACAGAGGAGAAACGATCCATAGCATGGCATGGCAGGTAGGAAGCTTGGTTGATGGGTTTGGTTTTGGTTTTGGTGGTACCGGGGATCAAATTCAGGCCCTTGTGCTTCCAAGATAGGTGCGATACCACTTGAGCTAAATCCCCAGCCCTAGATGATAGTTTTGAAGCTTTGGCAGTGGCCCATATTTTATCCCATGAAATTAATACAAGACCTCAGGACTAACACAGGAAAGAACAATGTGTTTTTAGCGTGAGTGTGTTACTATTCCCTGCAGACTTTCCTTTAGAAAATCATCCAGGAGGCTTCTCTGGCGGGATTCAAATGCAGGGAGAGGCAGGGTCACAGGAAGCATTTGCAGTCTTACACCTCCTTCAGCCTCTGGCATGTCTGCGTGTCTTGTCGGGAACTCGGCGTCAAGGCCGTTGTGACTCACCTGGCCACCCCTCAGCCTCAGCGTCCTTTGAACCAGTGTAGCTGGTTTAAAAGGGCGAGAGAAAAGTTTTATTGGCGAGTATGGTCACTGACAGTATCTAGCTCCTGGTCACCCGGGTCAGTTATGGTGAGTGCACAGGCCAGAGAGGAGATACTCGGAGCTGCGGGAAGGGACACGAGGGACACCGTTCGTGGAGAGCTGCCTCTCCCAGCCCCCCCACCCACTCTGCGGAGACTCGGGCCCCGGAGGGGGCGCCCTAAGGAGCCAGCCGGTGTGCCACGCACCACCTGGTCCTCTGGTGGCTGCCGGGCAGGAGCCAGCACATGACGGCCTCACTGCAGAGCACGCGTGGCCCCTAGGCCAGCCAACAGGAAAGCGCCGGCCATTCTGGGAAGGGAACGATGACATCTACTAGGCGGGAAGTGCAAAGCCAGAGCTGGGTCCAGGGCACAGTCTGCTTCTGGGCCCCTGCTTTTTCAGCCCCGCCGCCCTCCCCTGCAGAGCCTGCTGTCTGTAGCCTGCACAGTTTTTTCCTAGCTCCTCTGGCATCCAGTCACGTGGACAGAGGAGCCAGGGAGTCGGCACCATCACCCACCTTGTGCACCTGCCTGCGTGCCAGCTCCCTGGCTCCTCCCTGTCGAGGAGGAACAGCATAGCAGCCAGGGCTCTGGGCTCTGCAGACACAGTGCTGAGGCCCGGCCTGGTGGCCTCAGACAAGCTCCTTGATCTTCCTGGGTTTTGGTTTCCTCATCTGTAAAATGGGGATAATATTTCTGCTCGACAGAGTATTAAGTGCTTAGGAGAGCCCGACACCACAGTTCTGAAGAGGAAGGACCCAGGCCTGCCCTTTCCCCTCAGTGATAATGTTGTGTCAGTGAGGGATTAGTTGCTGAGTGCCTAAAATGTACAGGTACAAGAGACATACTCCTTCGTAAAAGGTGGACGTACAAAGCCCACTGTGCTTGACCTCAGGGAGTGCTGGTAGTTGGGCAGGCTGTGGCGCCTTCCAGGCCTAAGCTGCCTCTGCTTCCTTCTTACACCCGCCTTGTCCTCCTCATCAGATTCCCTGAAGCCCTGGCTCCCATTGTCCACAGGCTGGGGGTGCTGGGCCGCTGCAGACGCAAGCCACCTCACCAGGGAGCAGCTGCAGGGCGCAGGGGTTGCCTGCCTCTGGCACAGGCCCGAGTGAGGCCCAGTGCTAGGCACTGCCCCAGCTGTGCCACCACACCAGCAAGTTACCTACCTGATATCTCAGATGCGCAGCGTTCTTCAGGAAGAAACTCTTAAGCCCAAAGGAAGGCAAACAGTGCCACGTCCCTGAGTGGGCCCTGGACAGCGCTCATCACTGCAGCCCCTGATTGTCCCTGTTCCCGGCTCTTCTTCAGGAGGGAGTAGGTGGCACAGTGCCCAGGGGAAGGAGGGGAGGTACAGGGCAACAGCCCCGCCGTCATCAGTATCTTCCCTGTGCCCCTCGGCCCCTCAGTGGATCCTGCAGCAAGTGACACTGCTTCCTGGCTCTGGGCTCATCCTGGCCCCTGCCGTGCCCCCTTCGGGGCCCTCGTACCTCTCGAAGCCCCTCCACCTTCTAGGGCAAAAAGTCTGGCCGGCGTCCTGCGACGGGCCGGAAGTGAGAGCACCCACCTAGCACACACCCTGCCGGGCTCTGCAGGCAGGGCTGCTGGCATGCTGTCTGTCTGCCTCCCCCCCCCCCCGGGCGCTCACCCTCAACCAGTCAGCCGTGGTCGGGGACGCAGCCCGGGCATCTGAGTCACTCCCTTGCAGGGCGGTGTGGTGCATCAAGCACAGTGTGCCAGTAGCCCCTCCGCTCTTGGCTGCTGTAGGGGCATCGGGGCACGTGTGCCCCAAGGCGCTGCCACTGGCCCTCCCCAGAACCCGGCAGGAATGCCGCCGCTCCCCTCCTGTGTTCCGCTCTGCTTGCTCCCCAACAGATGACAACGGAGATGGAGCATATGGCCCCAGAGTCACCAGGCATTCTGGAAAAGTGACACTGTGTCACCCGGGCCGGGGGAGGGGCCCTGGCTCCGAGCACAGCTTCTCCCTTTGTTCCTCAGAGGGGCCGAAGGTCACCTCTCCTGTGCCTCGCCTCCGGGAAGAGCGTGTGCACACATGGACCCCAAGGGGCACTTCTGTCACCAGGCAGCCGTTAGGGTGGCCGTGTACCTGGGGAGAGCAAGGTGCTCCCGCCGCTGCCCCCACGCTGGCCTCCTGCTCGCTCAGGGCCCGCTGCCCTGTCCCTGGGGGGCTGAGAAGTCCCAGGATGTAGCCCAGCCCCTCCTGCCGCTCGAGCCGCGCGTGGCATGTGCTTCCCTGCCACCCCTCGTTCCCAAGGTCGCTCCCCCACCCGAGCTGGGGAGGCAGTGAGAGGGGGACACGGCATCAGCGCAGGACGGGAGGCCTGGCCATCGTTCATTCCCGTGCCCAGAGATGTCTCAGGCCTGAGCTGGGGTCCCGGGGGCCATGCAGCCCCTTTCCCTCCCCAGCCTGGTCCTCAGAGCCCGTGTAGGTGGCAGGGGTACTGTGGAGAGAGAACGTGAGGGCTCATTGTCTGCCAGGGCTTCGGGTCAAGGCCAGGGGGAGGGGCAGCAGGAGCCCATCCCCCACCCCCCTCTCACAGCTCTGGCTCCCCAGGGTCTCCAAGCCCGCACGGAGGTTTTGGTGGGGGCGCCTCACCAGGTGGAAAGCGGGTAGCCAGGAAGGATAAAGGGAACTTTTTCAGTGTGCTCTCCTCGGACTGGGGGCGGGCAGCCCTCTGGCTGTGCCTGCTTTCCTCTGGCTTCCCTGGGCTCTCCAGGAAGCCCTGAGTTGTGTAGATCACACAGTGGGGGAGGGGCTGGCTAAATATAACCTGGCCTGCCTGTCGGCTAAGTAGGTTAGAACCAAGACAGGCCACGGAGACAGAACTGGCCCCTGCGAAGTCCAGCCCTCTGCACTGACCCTCCCAGGCCTGATCTACCACTCTATCCTAGGCTGTGATTTATTTAGAGGGGACCTGCTGACAAGTAGGGGACTAAAAGGCACTGTCAGAGCCTCTGGCAAGATGATTCTTTGGTGTCTGGGCACGAACTGGACCAGAAAGGGCCAACCCCTGGCCAGGCGCTGTGGTGCTGGGTCTTGCAAGGAGTGTGCAGGACGCAGCGGCAGGGGGCTCAGCACAAGGCCACCGCAGGCAGGCCCACGCCAGCCTAGCGTGAGCCAGGCTCAGTGCTGGAAGCCGCCTTCCTCGCCCCTCAGGCCTCCGCTGAGCCGCGGCCTTGGAAAGGGACTGAAGGGCGAGGCCTGGAGACTGATGTCGCACCTGCTCCTCTTCCCACAGGGCCACCCGTTCATCGTACAGTTCAATGACGGAAACGCCACCGTGGTGTCCATGTGGGTGTGCAGGGCGCTGGAGGAGAGGCGGACGCAGCAGGGCCCCCCGTGAGGTCTCCCGGGAAGTCCAGGACCGGCCACCCAGGGGACCCTGCCTACGGTCCCTCCACACCTGCTGCCTGCACTGGAAGAGCTTTGCTGGCCTGGCCTCACGTGCTCGCCCTCATCCTGCCGGCGGATGGCCTTGCCTGGGCACCCTCCAGGGCACAGCACCTGCCTGGCATTCCTCAGCCCTGTCCTGAGCACCAGCTCCAGCAGGTTAGGGACAGGGCGGGTGCCAAGAGGGAGGTCCCGTGGCCCTGCTCCCCTCTGTCTCCTAACCCTGCTCTGTAAGGTCAGCCCAGTGGGCGGCACTGATGGGAATAAAGTGTTACCTCCCAGGAGGCCTCCCTGAGAGGGTCGCAGCGTCCAGTGCGTCTGATGGGCCGGGCAGGGCCTCACACGGGTGGGCAAGCGTGACCAGCCTACTGTCAGGGCATCTGCAGGCACCGGAGCAGTGCCCAGTTAGGAGATGAGGTCCACACCCCAGGCCTCATGGCAGATGAGAAGCAGGCCCATGGTGAGGAGCAGCGGAGCCGGCCAAGACCCCAGAGCGCAGCCCACATGAGCTCCTTGCAGGGCCCAGTGGCCACAGGCCAGCAGTGGTACCAGCTCCAGGGCACTGGCCAAGGAGGAACAGGAGGAAAGGCCTGTGCGGGGCTGAGAGGCCTTTGTCTGCCCCCGCTGCACATCTGACCACCAGCTCCTCTGCCACAGCTGTTGTGTACCCACCAAACCCTCTCCTCGGGCCATTCAGCTGCCACCTTGGTCACCCACCAAGCACCAGCCGGGTGAGCGTGACTACCCCAGGTCGTGGTGGGAAGCTGAGGCTCTGAGGGGCTCTGGGGGCCTATGTGCACTCAGCCAGCTGCAGGCAGACCCCAGCCTCACACCCCATCACAGTCCGTGCCCCACTTCTGCCTCGCACCCTACCACTGAGCAGCCCACCACCCTGTTCTCACCCTCGGTCACAGCCACCCAGAAGTCCCTGGACTTCACCTTTGACAGGCGATCCTGACTCGTGACAGCCTCAACACCTCACCGGGCTCCCGGCCCTCCCGGGCCTGTATTCACGCAGTAGCCAGAAGGAGCCTGTCAAACCAGAAGGCAGACCCCAGCCAGGCACACGGGTGCACGCCTGTAACCCTGGCACCCAGGAGTCTGGGGCGGGAGGATGGCAAGTTCAACCCCACGGGGCTCACAGCACCCTGCCTCTCATCCCTGAGAACCCCACCGGCCCTAGCCCCTCAGCCCTGCTCTTGGGCCTTGGGGACGTGCCAGAGCATTTTCTTCCTGTGTGACAAGCCACTTGTTGTATTCCTCTTGTATCTGTGATGCGTTAGAGCAGAAGCTGCCGTGAGGGCAGAGATCATGCCCCTTCCCCAGTGCAGACACCTGGCCATGGAGGGTACTCTCAGGGTTTGATGACCCGGGAAGGGCCACCCTTACATGAGGCTTCCCTTGGCTTCCAGGACAGAGTTGGCATCATCATAGAGACACTTGGTACCAGCCAGGACCCTGAGCAAGTGTTCCTATCCCTGTATGTGTACCACTGCTCTGAGCTGGAAGGCCCGAAGTCACCCGAGGTCCCAGGCCTGGCAGGCCATGCTTAGGGCACAGAGTACTGCCCAGCACGTGTAACGGGCTTGAGCAAAACAGGCTGCTGCCTGGAGTGTGAGCCGGTGGGCTCCTGGCTCATCTTTGCTTTCAGAACAAGATGTGCCCAGACCCTGGGAGACAGAAGATAAGGAAGTCTCCCAAGCCAGGCACTGTGCTCAGGACTCAAGCCTCAGCTCCTTCCCTCTGGCCCCAGTCCTAGGAGGTAGGTGGCGTTGCGATTCCACCCATTTTACAGGTGGAGAAGTGAGTGTAGAGGCTGAATGGTCTGCCCAAGGTGCCCCAGCCAGGAAAGAGTGGAGCATTCTGAAGTCCTGATCTCCTCACAGCCCCACCCAGCATAATCCACACCTCCACACACACACAGTTCACACAACTTCAGGGCCCTCAAGCCCACTTTCTGCTAACCCCACGCTGGGAGCCCGTTTTGGGGCCGTCCCAACATACACGTACCCTGCTGGTCTGAAATAGGAAGACAAGAGGCTGGAAGGCCCTGGCAGCCCACGGCCAGACTGCCCTGCACACAGAGGTCACAAGAGGCAGGCCTGGAGCACAGTGGCCAGGAACAGGTTCTGTCCTGAGCCTGCAGTGCCGACCCACACTGTCACCTGGCCTCCGTGGCTAAGTCCTGCAGGCAGTGCCCTTTTTCCCTTCTCTGGACAGACTAAGCCCCTCGAGGGCCGGAGAGGCTGCCTCATCGCCTTCCCCAGGCCCAGGCCCAGGCCATCGCAAGCAGGCTCTGAGGTGAGAGAGACAGTGGGTCCCGGAGTACGGCCCTGGAGAAGCCTCTCGTCCCTAGGGCTTGTCACTGTCCTACTGTTCCTCGCTCCAGCCTCAGGGACACCCACCCTGGGTGTGGCTCCAGCCATTTGGATGTGCAGGCCAGCATGCCAGGAGAGGCAGCAGGGTCTTAGCATGGAGGCCCCTCAGTACTCAGGCCAACTGGGCCTGCTGGCACAGTCCCATGATCCCAGCAATAAGTACTTCCTGGGTAGTTTAGCAATTTACAAGACCCTGTCTCAAAAAAAAAAAAAAAAAATTTTAAAGCTAGGGAGGTAGCTCAGTGCAAAGGCCTGCAGTTGGTCCCTAGTACCAAAAACCAGGCCACTCCCTCGCTGCTTCCGTCTTTGCTTTCCCTGTCTGGCAAGTGTGGATACAAAATCCCAGGGCTGGGGATCCCCCGAGAAGGCCATAGGGACAGAGGGAAGAAAGGTAGGACCTTCGTTATAGGTCCTACGATCCAAGGCATGTGACGCAGAGTCCCCAGCCAAGACCCAGCCGAGTCAGGGGTCAGCCAGGGCTCGGTGTGGGCTGGGTGCAGGCCCTGGCCAAGGGTGCCCTGCCATAGACCCGGGCCTGGAGCCTTGTGCCAGGCGGTACAGGCGCAGGTCTTCATGGGGAGGACATAAGCTTCCGGACCCCTGCACTGGCCGGCTGAAGGCCAGAGTGTAAGCTCAGGTGGACCCTCGGGGCGGTACCTGACGGGCAGGCCAGTGTCTCCCAGGCCTGCCTCTCCTCCTGTGGGGAAAAGAGGGAGCTCCGGGAGCTGTGATACTGCCGTCCATACTGGACTTTAGCTTAGAGCATCTCTGGTCCCCGTTAGAACGGGACCCTGTGTGCCCAGTCACAGCAATGGCAGTGAGAAAGAAGGGTGCAAAGGGGGCTGTGGGGAGGAGAGTGGAAGCCCCCCAGTCCAGCTTGGGGAGGGGACAGACTGGGGACAAAGCACAGTGAGCAGAACAATGGGGACGGGCTGATCCCGCAGGGTCCAGCCTCCTCATGACAGATCTTCTGCTGAACCACCACAAATATTCACTGTGACTTTGGACAGAGTCTAAGAGACCCGGCCTCCTGCCTTGGCCGAGTCGTTTGTCTTGTTTTGAAGGCATGAGATTGCAGGCACAAACTTAGGGACCAAAGTTTGTCTTAATCGCTGTGGTGTCGCCACTTCCCTGGCAGCTAACAGCGCAGTGAACGAGTTGGTGGGGCTGAGCCCTCCAGGCCCTCTTCCTAAAGTGAGACAAATGTCCCTCCTCTGAGCCCACAGCCCATCGGCAGCTCTGTCGTGTCTTCGTCTCCCTAACCGTCCGCATTGACTTGGGAGGGATAAAAAGTCTCTCCTGCCTGCAGACTTAGTTAAAAACAGCCAGTCAAACCTCGACGCTCATCTTGCCTGCCAATCTGCTCTGTGCGTTTTATTCTGTCCCTGTCTCTCTGCCTCTGTCTCTCTCTGAGGAGATGCAGCGAGAGCAGGGGCGGAAAATGATGCAGGGTGGAAGTTGTGAGAAACAAAAGAAATGCCAGCGGTCACGTGGGGTGGGGTGGGCACAGCAGGCACACTCAGCCTGCCTCACTCGGTCATCCCAGCACCCCGTCCTGGGCTGGCCTGGAGCCACCATCCCCCACGCCAGCAGGGCTGATGCTCAGCTCCTCTCTGCCTCCTGGCACAGGCAGCCCTCAGCCTGGACACCTTTCCTGCCATCCTCTGCCTCCTGCTCAGTTCCTGCCCGTCCTCCAGGCCTCGAGGGGGATTCTGGGGATCCCACGTGACCTGGCCGGCCGCTCCCCGGCGCTGTCCGGCTTTGCTGCAGCCCTTCTCTCTAAGGCAGGAGCCGGGCAGGTGTTCAGGGGAAGCTGGAGAGAGGAAAGGTTTGGCAGGAAAGCCAGGGCTGTGCGTGCGTCAGCCTTGTCCTCAGGCCTCCAGCCATCTGGGAAGAGACACTTCTCTAATTTTCTCTCCACTAGTCTCCCTTGTTTCAAATGTAACACAATGAGCGTGTATTGTTTTGTAATAACGTATTTTAAAATATTTTAAGCCTGCTATGGTGGTGCATGGCTGTAATCCCAGCACTTAGGTTGGAGACAGGAGGATCGCCCTGGTTTGAGGCCAGCCTGGGCTTTGTAGTGAGGCCTTGTCTCATAAAAACCAAAAGCAAAAGAGTAAACCTCTGACTGGTTAGAATCACTGTCTGGTTAGAATCACTCAGCGGGAGACAGAGGAGTCAGCCGAGTCTCCTGACAATCCTCTGTCCCAGTAGCTTCCTGGGTCCCTGTCTGGCAATCCCACAGGGAAACAATAGAATGGACCAATGAAGAGTGTGGACTTGGAGTCACATAGACCTAGGTGTGAGGCTTGCTCCTCAAGTGACTGGCTATGTGATCCTGGACAAGACGTCTAACTTCTGTGGGCCTCAGTTTCCCTACTGGTGAAGGTAATGACAATTGTGGATGTTATGAATTATTCACTTATCACTGCTGCTGACTGTGGTGAACAGAAAACACTTCAAAAAGGAGTTTCCTCCCTTCACACCCTTTTTCCAATACACACAAACCCAGGCCAGCCCTTCTCAGGCCCATCTTTTCCTCTCTGTTCCCCAGAAAGGTTAGGTCTCCCACAGGAAGAGTCCATTTGGCCTCCTTCCCCAGCCCCCATCCTGTGAAAAACAAGCTATTTCCAAAGCAATAAACCTCCTTCTCCTTCACCATGGACAAAGCCACTTCACCTGAGAAGTGAAATGGGCTCATTGGTGTCCTAAGATTTTTGGAGAAGAAACATGAGGCACCAGGCCCAGAACAGTGCCTGGTACACAGCAGTGCCCCTAACTGGCATCAACAGGCCTCCACCACCAGTGCCACTCCTATCTTCTGTCCCCTTACCTGCCTTATTTCTTCTTCAGAGAAGTTATCACCCCTTGAAGTAATCTTCCCTGGTCACCTCCCAGCTGGAACTGGGAAGCAAGGCCAACTTGCCTTGTATACCCAGCTCCTGGCACACAGGATGCCAAGTTGAGTATTGATGAGCCAGTGATGGCACCTACACCACTCCTGGACACCACCAAGGCCCCGGTGGAGTCCCTTTGCCCAGCCTACTGGAAACCCCAGCATGACTGCAACCATCTCTCCCGGGGAAGGGAGGGTATCCATTTCTCTAGGCGAGAAAAGACAGCACTACCCAGCAATGGAATGGTGAGAATAGTCAACAAATCTTTGTGACAACTGGATGTCTGCATGCAGGAAGACAGACTTGAACCCCTGCCTCACACCATATACAAAGATTCTCAAAATGAATGGACTATAGACCAAACTGACAGAGCTGAAACAAACTTCTTAGAAGAAAGTGTGGGAGTAAGTCCCATGTCAAAGCCTTCGTAGGTGGGATGCCAAAACAATCCACAGGTTATAAATGTGACATCAGAAAGAAAAACTTGTCCTTCAAGTGATAGTTTAATAAAAAAAAAAAAAACCAAGATTGAGAAGACAACTTGCATAATGGGAGAAGATACTTGCAAATCATATGTCTGATTAGGGACTCAAATCTAGAATATTTGAAGAACTCCTACAACACAATGATAAAAATACAAATACTCCAACAGGAAACAAAAACAGGCAAAAGATATAACTAGACATTTATTCAGTTAAGACTAGCAGATGGCTAATAAGTACATGGAAAGGTGCTCAGAACCATTTTATCAGGAAATTAAATCAAAACGACAGGATTCTATCTCACACACACTAGGAGAGCTACATAAAAAATCAAACAATAGTGAGTGTTGTGGAGGTTGGGGATAAATCGGAACCTTCACACACTAATGTGAGAATGTAAAGTGATGCAGAGCTCTGTCAACAGTCTGGAGGGCCTTTAAAAAGCGAACCATGGGGTCACAGTGTGACCCGGCAATCCCACACCTAGGTAAACACCCAGGAGCAATAGAAACATAGCCACCCAAAAACCTGTGCACCGATATTCCTAGCAGTATCCTGCAACATAGCCAAATAAGCGAAAATGATTCATGTAGGCGTCAAAGCAAAAAAAAAAAAATGTGGTCTATCCATACAGTGGAATTTTATTTGGTAGTAAAACAGATTCTGATACATGCTAGGATGACAATAACATGAAAGCCCTGTGTTAAGTGAAAGGAGCCCATCATGAAAGGACCAAATTGTATGATCTTATTTTTTTAATCTTATTCATAATAAATGTCCAGACTAAGGAAATCGATAGAAGGTGGACTACTGGTCACCAAGAACTAGAAAAAAATAGGAAAATTAAGAGCAATGGCTGACAATTATAGGATTTCCCTCTGGGATGATGAAAATATCCTAATACTGATACGGAAGAGGGTTGCACAGCTCTGCATGTACAAACACCCATCACATACACGTCATGTGAATGACATCTCCACCACATCCCCAGGAACAGTGCAGTGAGTCAGGCCCGTGGAGCGTTGGTGCCCAGTGCCAGACTCTGTCCCGGCCTGTCCTGGTCTGTCCCGGCCAGCATGCTGGATGCCACTTGTACTTGCTGGGCCATCCCA
The DNA here is from genome assembly GCA_004025085.1 of Thryonomys swinderianus. Taxonomy (NCBI): domain Eukaryota; kingdom Metazoa; phylum Chordata; class Mammalia; order Rodentia; family Thryonomyidae; genus Thryonomys; species Thryonomys swinderianus. Next base: position 16,122 of record PVIC010021392.1, read on the forward strand.
AAGTGACCTGGCGCGGTCTGGGAGGGGATACTCATGCTGAGCACCGACTCCTCAACGTATTCTGTGCAGGGTTGGGACTAGAAGAGGACTTTCAGGGCCCTGAGGGTTTGTACCCCGTTACGTGCTGCACCTCAAGCCTTGCAGGGAGCACTATGCCCTGCCCCTTATTTAACGCATGTAACTTCCCCGCAATGCCTGTGACCGCTCTTCAGACGCAGGTGTGGAGATGAACTGAGCAGGACCGCCTGACCAGGCTGTTCTTCCAGCCCCGCCCCTGCCATGCTAAATGGAGGAGCCCTAGGAAGAAAACCCTTTGCGACCAAGGAAAGCCCCACAAGCCTGCAGCAGTCCCAAGATTTAAGTGCCTTGGCCAAGTCTGGTGGATGGTGAGAATCCAGAGACTTAAACTCCACCTGGGAATTGAGAAGCTTAGAATCAGATTGGCCACAAACCCCGTGGGCCATGATGACCCGGGCTGGGGCTCACTGCCCTCACACTCAAATGCTGCTCACGTTTTCATTCAACAAACTTGTTGAGTACCTAATGTGTGCTAGGCCCCATTCTCAAGCCATGGGTGTTAACAGCAAATGAGAAATTCCAGTGCGAGAGGGAAACATATTGGTGATGGAGAAACAACCCTCGAGCAATCTAGTGGTGAAACTGAGTCACAGAGTCAAGAGGGGCTGGAAGAGGAGGCCTTCACAGGATCCAGGAGAGGCCAGAGCTCTGTGCTCAGAAAGGCAGGTGCAAGGAGAGAGGTTGGGGCGCCTCTTGGTGTGTTTCCGAGGTTCATAGGAAACTTCCAGGTACCCACAGTCTCCTCACTACTCCAGGGTCTTCAAGAGACCCTGTGGTAATGCTGATGCCCAGGAGAGAGAGTGCTCATTGCGAGGCGGGCAGGAGCTGCCGGCCCACTCTGGGCACCTCACGGAGGCCTCAGGCAGGCGAAGGCTGCTCCTGGCTTCCCTCCTCAGTGCTTCCAGCCTGCTGTCCACACCCCGGTGCCCAGAGCCCTTAGCATGGGCAGAGCCAGAAATTAAACCCTCAAACTTGGGTCGGCCGCTGGCACCCTGGCTTGGGCTTACACACCCCACCCCACCACAAAGCTCCGGAAGCAGGATGCTCACAGACCAGGGTTTGAGGGAACCCTCTGTGGGCTAAGCGCTGGGCCCTGGGCCCATCCTACAGATGCAGGTACTGAGAGCCAGACACGTCTGTGGTCCCAGCCCAGACTTCAACCCAGAAAGGCTGCGACTCTTGCTCCCCGCAGATGGGTGCCTCCCGCTGGCAGGTCTCACCTCTGATCCCAAAGAGCTGCTCCTGGGCCAAATCTTAGACCCCCGAGACAGGCAGCCAGTGGCCCACTACCTGGAAGAGGGCGCGCAGGGTCTGGGCACCTGTACGCCCCTCGGGGGCGCCTCCCCCTCGGCCTCACTTCTGCTCTGGGGTTGTGCCCAGGAGACCCCGCCCAGCGTCCTTCCTTCCTGGGCCACTGTTGTCAAGCTGGGCTTCAGTCTATCTGGCCGTCGGATTAATATCCAGATATTAAGTAAACAATAAATTAGCAAAACTACAAGAAAATTTTACAGCCCTTTGCATTTGGCAATCATTGAGTGTTAATTAGAAATTCATTACAATTAAAACCCTGCCTAAACAGGGCCTGCGCGCCTTAATTACATCTGATTTTTAATTCAGAATACGTGTTTACACAGTAAGCGCTACGTACCCCATGATTATCCCCAATCCTCTTTATACTGTACTAATTATGTAAATTAAAGCTAATTAACTGACGAAAACTGCCGTTAATTCAACTGGTAAAAGATATGTGCTTGTGGAGGAGGCGCGGCCGCCCAGCCCCAGCCCCAGCCCCAGCCTGAATGGGTGCCGGAGGCCGGACGTGTGGACCGGGGGCCGGGACTCCCAGGCAGCCAAGCCAGGCGGGGGGCTGCAGGGAGCACCCCAGCTGCGTCCCGGATCTCAAGTCCGGATCTCTGACCCTGGGCGCCGCTGGACATCAGATAAAGGACACAAAACCCTCAGCAAGAGGCGTGGGGAGCCAAGATCAGCGACTCCCCCAAGTTCCCCACGCTCTGGACGGGGCTGTAGGACCCAGAGGCCCTACTGGGGAGAAAGGGCGCCAAGTCCCGGCTCTGCCACCCCCTGGCGTCTGGAACCTGAGCGAGCAACCGGCTTGGCAAGGCCTTTCCTCTGCACCAAGGGTCACAGCGCCGTGGAGAAAGCTGGTGCGCTGCCTGGCCATGTGCGTCACCAAGCTGGGCCCTTTGCTCAGCGCGCCGGGCACACCTGGATCAGCCCGAGTCCTACTAAGTGAAGAATTTCCGGGCTGGGAGCTGCCTGACCCTTAGTTTCCTATCTGTAAAATGGGAATAAATTTCCCAACTTACTATCATCATTCCCTTGGCCGTTGTGAGAACCGGCTCTGCCCACAGTACAATGAGGATTCTAGTAAGCGACCCCTACGACGCGAGGACCAAGAAGTGGCGCCTCCCCAGCCTCTGTCCCACGTCTTCCATCCTTGTCCCGGTCGGTAGAAGTCCTGGGTCCCGGTGCTGCCGAGGAGCTGTCCGCCCCTCGGTGCTGAACCGGGAGCGGAGGCGGCCTGCGCGCCCCGGGGCGGTGGTCCAGGGTGCCGGTGACCTTCACACGCCAGGCCGTGGGGAGCGCGCGCTCAGGCTGCCAGGGCCGCCCGGAGGCGGGTTTGGCCCTCTCGGGACAATGGAAGCGAAACTCAGGCTCTGAGCCCGGGGACCTTGCCTGTCCTCTCCACTCCCAGCCCACCACCCTGGGGGCGTCCCAGCTCCACGGTCATTGTCACCACCAGGCCGAATTCGGAGGTTCCTTTTCAAAACAGGAGCCTGCGAATAATTAGCAAGCGGGATTGTGATTGTGGGACGCGGGAGCCCGGCTAGGGAGGGGAGAGGAGCCGGCAGGAACTAGAGCAGGCACTCCGGCTGGGACGTCAGACAGGCTCCCGGGAAGGGAAGCTGGCCGGGACGCAGGCTCAGACTGAAAACCCCCGCTTGGGGCCGGGGCAGCGGTGGCAAGAGGGCCTGGATTGGGTTCAGAGCGACAGGCCGGGTGTAAGGGAGAAACTGAGGCAGGTGACCGGAGGAACCGAGCTGAAAGAGACCCTAGAGCCCTGCAACTTAGGAGGGGTTCTCGAGGTGTCAGGAGACCCTCGGGGGTGCGGCCCTCCACCCCTCCCCGAATGCTGAGGCTGGACAATCTGTTCGCTCCTCGGACCTTTCCTGGTGTTAAAAAAAAAAAAAAAAAAAAAAAAGATGGGAGCAGAGAAGGGGAGAGAACCCCGGGGGAGCTGGAACGCGAGAGGAGAAGCCCACATCCCCGAGAGAGCGAGAGGAAACGAGGGGGCGGGGGAAGAGCGACCCCGGCCGCCACCCGCGGAAGATTTATGGCGCCGCGCGCCCGGGTTCCAAGGACAGGCTGCGCTCGCCTCGCCGCGGCTACCGCCGTCGGTCGCCGCCGCCGTGGCCTCCGCGCTCCCTGCCCGGGCGGCCCGCCGCGCCCCGGGCCATCCCTGCCATTATTAACTTCTGTTTGATTAGGGTAATTGTTCAAACTTGGACTGGACAGTATGATTAATTACAGTTTAATTAACGTGTCCATTAAGGACACTTAATGCCACGGGGGCTAGGAAGGGGGGTGAAAGCGACGAGGGCCCCCCCCGAATGCGGGCGGGGGGGCGGGGTGACTTCGAACTCGGGTGAAGTGGAGACTGAGATTTGGAGACAAAAAGCAGCCGCGCACCCAATGCGGTTGAGGGAAGACAGAAAGTAGGGGCGGGGTGGAGAGAATCGGGGCTTTGGGGAGACAGAAGGTACTCTGTCCTCCCCACCCCGGGAAAACCGAGTCAGCAACGTTAGCTGCGTAGTTGACCTCAGGTCTCGCCCAGGGTAGCCCAGGCCCCTGCCAGGGCCTGTTGGCAGTGACGAGGGGGGACATGCCAGACTGGGGTGGGGGTGGCAACCTAGTTCGGGTCTGGCCCAGTGGAGAGCGGAGTGCCCGCCCCCAGCCCAGAGCGCACGGGGAGCCGCGCGGAAGGCAGGTGGGCCCTTCCGACTGCCGTCTGCTGTGCCCTGCGCCCTGTGCCCTAGTCCTCGTCCCCAGCGCCGGTGACCCAGTCGGCTCCCGAGGGCCACTCTGGGTTCCAGCGCCCGGAAGGCGGGAAGTGAAGTATCTCTCCCAGGCCCGCTCTCTCCGCGCAACACTCAGCTCCGCCACCCGGCTCCAGCCGCGCGATCCCGGCCTCCGGGTGGGCTCTGGGCCCTCCCCACGTTGGTCCTGGGGACAAACTTTGCGGCCTCGGCCCTTTCTCCCACTTGGCCTCTCAGCTAGCGCGGGCCGCAGGTGCGGGACGCGGGCCGCAGGTGTGCGGCCGCTTACCTGGGGCGCGCAGGCCCTGGGGCTGCGGAGAGGCGGCGAGCGCCGCGCGAGGGGCCCGCGGGCGGGTGGACGGGGAGGGCGTGAGGGGGCTGCGCGGGCGGTGGGTGTGGCGCCCCGGCCTGCAGCTGTCAGCGCGCCCGCCCCGCGCCGGCCTCGCCACCGGGGCTGCGTCCGCCGCCGCACCATGCGCTCTGGGCTTCGGCCTCTTCTTCAGGCCAGTCCCTGGCCTCGGGGGCAGCGGCTTGGGGCAAAAGTGTCTGCGCCCGGGGCCCCGGCGCCCGGCTCCTGCTGAGAGCGGGAGGGGCCGCGGGTGGGGGCGCGGGGAGACCGGGAGCGCGGCTGTGCGCGCGCGCGGGGAGGGGCCGCGCCGTCACCCGGAGAGCCCGGCGGATCCCTGACTCCCGCCCGCCGCTCCGCCCGCCGCTCACCTCCGCCTGCCGCTCGCCGGCTCCAGCCGCCGCCGCACGGTGAGTACCTGCGCCCCGCAGCCCCTCGAGCCCACGCCTTGCCGCTCCGGCTTTTCTTTTCGTTTAGTTCCGATGTGGACTCCAGTGGCTGTTGTTTTACCTATCGACTCCGTCGCCGGCTCTCGCCGCTGCCCGCCGCCGCCCGCCCGCTTGCTCCCCGCAAGCTCGCCCAGAAGTCTGGGAGCCGGCGAGGGTTCCCTGAGCTGCCCTGGCCGCTGCTCCTCTCACTGAGCACGGAGAGCAGGTCTTTCCGCTTTGGGCCCCCTAAATGCTAGTCCTTCCCGAGGGCCCCGCTCTTCTGGCTCCAGGGCCCAGAGCCCCCTTATTTTACTCGGGAAAACCCGCCAGCAGCCAAGACTCTCAGCTCTCGGCTCCGGTGCCCTCTTCACTGGATGCGGGCCCAGGCACACTTACTGGTTCGGGAAGCTGAGCCGAGAAGCTACAGTCCTTTCCCAGAGCCGTGCACCCCCAGCCACCTACGAAGCCTGCCCGAGAACCCTCCCTGGGGACGCGTGGCTTGTCTCGTGGAGCCATCAGCCGGGGAGTTAGGACTGTGGTTCTGTCTGCTAAAATGTTACCAGGGACTTCAAGGCCAAGGGAGGGTCAACTTGTTTCAGTTTGATTGGAAGAGATAAAGATGAAACAGATAATAGATAGACAGCTTGATACTTGAGGAAGGTACCAGATAGAAGGGAGAAACCCGAGCAAACTGTCAGAGGCAGACAGCTCAGGGACAGATAAGACAGACAGATAAAGAGCACCTAAATAATAAGGGAAGGAGGGGGCAAGCAAAAGATTTCAGTCTCTTCACCAAAGGTTTTTGAAGTTGGACCCCCTGCATAGTTGAAGTTGCCCCTCTGAAAATGAATTTGCCTTTCTGGCCGAGTTTTGGGGAGGACCCCTCTAGGTTGGGCTGCCGGGCTGAAGGGGCACCTGCAGCCCCGGGCCAGGTTGGAGCCTTGTGTGTCTGCCAACACGTGGCTGGGCCGGGCGACCTAAAAGACCCTGACCCTCAGTTCCCAGGTCCCACTCCTCGAGGCTGCTGAGGCCAGAGAGCCGAGTGCCGGACCGCAGCGACTTGTGCGCCTGGAGCCTTGCTGTGGCTCTGAAGACCCGCCAGGATGGACCGTTTCTAGCCCACAGGAGTTGGGACAGAGAGGCATGAAGGACACCCGGAGAAGAAACACCCCCAAAGAAGAAGCCCCGACTGTGTTTGGCCTGATAGGAGAAGCGTATTGTGAAGGAGAAAGCTCAGAGTGAGCGATCAGAAGCGAAGGAGAAGGAGTTCCTGAGAAACTTCTTTGAGAACCTCTCTGTCCCATGCGCTGACCCAAATGACGCCCGGCTTTGGTTTGGAACGCAGTTAAAAATGCAGAAAATGTGGTTAGATTCTGCTCGATCCTTGTCCTACTGATGGCTGGAGAGAAAACGGCTTCAATATTCAGCCTGGATCTTTCTACCCAACGAACACGGGGGGCCAGACGTGAGAAGAGAAGCTCGGGTTGGTGGAAAGCTGCTCGGTGGTCCCCGGAATCCGGTCAGCGTGGAGCGGGGCGCAGCGGGGACCGCCCTGGGTCTGGAAGCTCGCGACACGCTTTGGAGAGGGTAGGCTTCAGCACCGCGAACAGCGCTCGCCGCCGCCTCTCCTCCTGCGGGCAGCCCGGGGCCCCTCCTCCTCCTCCCCGGCCCCCCGCCCCGAAGTCTAAAGGTGGGCAGTGGCCGCCCCGCCCCGCCCTCGCCTCCCCCGCCCGCCCGCGTCCACGTGCTACTGAGCGGCGGGGCTGCCGTCCCCGAAGTCGGGGCTTCGGGACCCGGGGCGGGAAGGGCAGGCTGTGAGCGCGGCTGAAGGCGCGTGGTCTGGAAATGGCATTGCTGTGTGGCCTTGGGCAAGTCACTCTCCGTCTCTGGGTTCCACTTCCTCCACAATCCAAAAGGCGATCGGGTTCCTGGCAGCTGGGGCATTCCCGAGGTCTCCATTACCCCCTCCCCAACCCACACCCCGAGGGCTTTTGTTCCGGCCCTGACGTGGGTCTGAGTAACAAAAGACGCCCATTCCAGGGATCCGGGAACGGAAGCGCTGGGACTCCCCGCTGCCGGCGTCCGTCCCTCTCTCCCTCCCCCGCGCGTTCGGCTCCGCGGCCCCGCTGGGCGGCCCGAGCGGAGGCGGCCGCGCTGGAAATGGCTCATCTGCTCTCCGCTTTCTGTTTCGCAGGAGCGGCGGCATGGAGGCTCTCACCGCTCAGCTGGGCCCGGGGCGCGAGGGCAGCTCCTCGCCCAACTCCAAACAGGAGCTGCAGCCCTACTCGGGCTCCAGCGCCCTCAAGCCCAACCAGGTGGGCGAGACGTCGCTGTACGGGGTCCCCATAGTGTCCCTGGTCATCGACGGCCAGGAGCGCCTGTGCCTGGCGCAGATCTCCAACACTCTCCTCAAGAACTACAGCTACAATGAGATCCACAACCGCCGCGTGGCCCTGGGCATCACGTGCGTGCAGTGCACGCCGGTGCAGCTGGAGATCCTGCGCCGGGCCGGGGCCATGCCCATCTCGTCGCGCCGCTGTGGCATGATCACGAAGCGGGAGGCCGAACGCTTGTGCAAATCCTTCCTGGGCGAACACAAGCCGCCCAAGCTGCCCGAGAACTTCGCCTTCGATGTAGTGCACGAGTGCGCGTGGGGCTCGCGGGGCAGCTTCATCCCCGCGCGGTACAACAGCTCCAGGGCCAAGTGCATCAAGTGCGGCTACTGCAGCATGTACTTCTCGCCCAACAAGTTCATCTTCCACTCGCACCGCACCCCCGACGCCAAGTACACCCAGCCCGACGCCGCCAACTTCAACTCGTGGCGCCGCCACCTCAAGCTCAGCGACAAGTCGGCCACGGACGAACTGAGCCACGCTTGGGAGGACGTCAAGGCTATGTTTAACGGCGGCACGCGCAAGCGGACCTTCTCGCTACAAGGAGGTGGCGGAGGCGGCGCGAACGGCGGGTCGGGCGGGCAGGGGAAGGGGAACGCCGGGGGCAGCAGCGGCCCGGGCTGCGGCGCCGAAATGGCCCCAGGCCCACCGCCCCACAAAAGCCTGCGCTGTGCGGAAGACGAGACCGCCGGGCCTCCGGGGCCGCCTCCTCCCCATCCGCAGCGCGGCCTGGGGCTGGCGGCAGGGGCCGGCGGCCCGGCGGGCCCCACAGGGCCTGGAGGCGGTGCGGGCGTGCGCAGCTACCCGGTGATCCCCGTGCCCAGCAAAGGCTTTGGCCTCCTGCAAAAGCTGCCCCCTCCACTCTTCCCGCACCCCTACGGCTTCCCCACCGCCTTTGGCCTGTGCCCCAAAAAGGACGACCCAGTGTTGGGCGCGGGTGAGCCCAAGGGCGGCCCTGGCACTGGCGGCGGCGGCGGCGGCGGCACAGCCACGGGCGCGGGTGGGCCAGGAGCTGGCCACTTGCCCCCGGGAGCAGGGGCGGGCCCGGGTGGCGGGGCCATGTTCTGGGGTCACCAACCTTCCGGGGCAGCCAAGGACGCGGCGGCGGTGGCCGCGGCGGCGGCGGCCGCCACCGTGTACCCGACGTTCCCCATGTTCTGGCCCGCAGCCGGCAGCCTCCCGGTGCCGCCCTACCCCGCCGCACAGAGCCAGGCCAAGGCCGTGGCGGCCGCAGTGGCGGCGGCGGCGGCGGCGGCGGCCGCGGCTGCTGGCGGCGGCGGCCCGGAGGCCCTAGATGGCGCGGAACCAGCCAAGGAGAGCGGCCTCGGCGCGGAGGAGCGCTGCCCGAGCACGCTGTCCCGTGGGCCGCTGGACGACGACGGCGTGGATGAGGCTCTCCCGCCGCCCTTGGCCCCCCTGCATCCCCCGCCGCCTCCGCCCGCGCGCAAAGGCTCCTACGTGTCGGCCTTCAGACCGGTGGTCAAGGACGCCGAGAGCATCGCGAAGCTCTACGGAAGCGCCCGCGAGGCCTACGGCGCGGGGCCCGCTCCTGCCCGCGCGCCCGGGCCCGGCACGGGGACTAGCGGCGGCTACGTGAGCCCGGACTTTCTGAGCGAGGGCAGCTCCAGCTACCATTCGGCCTCGCCCGACGTGGACACAGCAGACGAACCCGAGGTGGACGTGGAATCCAACCGCTTCCCCGACGAGGAGGGCGCCCAGGACGAGGCCGACTCTGGTGCGCCCAGGGCGCCCAGCGCGGGAGGTGGCGCGGACGGTGACCAGTCCGCCGGACCCCCGTCTGCCACCTCCTCGGGCGCGGACGGTCCCACAGACTCTGCCGGTGACGGTAGCCCCCGCCCCCGGCGACGCCTCGGGCCACCTCCAGCGCGGTCGGCGTTTGGGGACTTGGCGGCCGACGACGTGGCGCGAAGACCAGAGAGGAGCCCTCCGAACGGCGGCTACGAGCTCCGAGAGCCTTGCGGGCCCCTGGCAGGCCCCGCGACAGCCAAGGTGAGCCCCGCGCCCGCCTGCCGCCCAGGGGCGCTTCCTCGCGGACCCCTCCGCACAGCTTGAGGGCAGGGCGGGCCAGGCCGGGTGGGGACGGGACTTTGTTCCACGAAGACTGGAGCAGATGCCCCGCCGCTCTCCACAGGCCCAGCCGCGGGCGCCGCGGAGCTGGGCTCGCCGGGTGCGGGACTGTGGGTTTCGGAAGAGCGAAGCGCGGCGCGAGGGCGCGGGGGCCTCGGCCTGCGGGACCAGCGCGCGCTGTTTCTGTTGGTGGAAGCGAGGGGGAGACCGGCCGGAAGCGCCAGACGCCCGAGGGAGCCGCTAACGGGGTCTGGAGGGTGAAGAGCGTGAGAGGAAGGGACACGGGGGTGGGGGGCGCCTGGAGACCCAGCCGGCGCGCCCGGACAGACGGACCCGACCCCCAGGAGGACGCGCTGGCAGGCAGAGGAGTGCTCAGCCAGGCCGGGCCCCCGCGTCTCCCTCTCCACCCGTCCGACTAGCGGTTCAAACTCGGGCCTTGGGAGCCGCAGGGCTGGAGCCGGAAAGCTGGGCGCGTGAGGGGCTGAAGGCGCGGGGGTGGCCGGACCGGGACCGGGGCCGTTTTGAAAGTAGGTGCGCACACCTGTACTTTTCCATTCGGTTCATTAAAACACGAATCATTAACCGGGTGCGAAAAGCGTCGTTTATGCCGGGGACCGGGCACCGGGGCGGGCGGGAAGGAAAGTGCCGAGGAGAGGGCGAGCGCGGAGAGCGGGGGCCGCTTTGTGTTTGGAGTCATTTGCTCGCGGGCGTCAGTGAGTACCCGGAATCTGCGGCGGCGGCGAGGACCCCAGGACGGCAGGATGGGCACGTGCGTCGCCGCCGTCCGGGGCGCTGGGTCCCGCGCCGCAGCCCAGCTCCGCACCCCTCCCCGCGCTTCCCGTCGGCCGCGGGCGGGGCTGGCGTCGGGGCAGCCTCCCGTCGCCCCACTAATCGCCTGTCGTTTCTGGCCGCCGCAGGTGTACGCGCCCGAGAGGGACGAGCACGTGAAGAGCGCGGCGGCGGCGGGGGCGCTGGGGCCCGCGGCCTCCTACCTCTGCACCCACGAGGCCCACGGTAACGCCGCGCAGGCCCGGGCACCGCGGACAGAGGGCCGGGCCGGGCGAGGCCTGAGAAGGGAGACGGGCGCAGAGTGACAAGCCCGAGACAGGGACAGGGAAAGGGAAATAATGACAGGAAAAGGCAGCTGAGCGAAAGATTTCAGCTCGCGCGGTTGGTTACCTGAGAACAGAACCCGGCCGGCCCCTCCGGAGAGCCTGGACACTCCAGGACGCGCCCTCGGTCCACCCGCTGAGGAACCCCCGGGCAGCCCCTTCCGGTCCTCCCACCAATTCAGCAAACGCGTTTGGCCTGGCGCCCCGTGGCCCAGCCGGGTCCGACCGGCGTCGCCCCGGGACTGGGGTGGGGGTGCGCTTGCGCCTGGGACGACAGCGCTAGCAGAAGGGCCCAGGGCCCCGAAGCCTGGGCTGGTGGAGGCAGCCTTGGCCAAGACGAAGCCCGCTACCACCCAGAAGGTTGCCGCCCGGGCTGCGGTCTCCGCGGGAGAGTCCCAGACAGAGCCGGCAGCCACGCGCGCTCGCGGTGCCCCAGTAGTCGCGCGCGATGTAGGTCGCTTGTCCCTAGTGGGCCCTGCCGCTCGTCTACTCTTTCTGAAGAGCTGAGGAGGGGGCGCGAAGCCCCGAGGAAGAGCGGACCGTGAAGAGCGAGGGGGAGGGGGCCGGCCCAAAGCCTCGGGGCGCGCGCCTGCCGCACAGCCGGGAGCCAGAGGCGGCCGCGACGTTTTTAATTAGGGCTTGGGCGCCCCGACCGCGGCAGCTCTGGCTGTATCGGGGTCACGCTTTCTTTGCCTCTCCTTGAAACTCGGTTTATTGCCTTTAAAGAGCCAGATAAGGAAGACAATCACTCGACCGCCGACGATTTGGAAACGAGGAAACCCTACTCAGACCAAAGGAGCCTCTCCCAGCCGAGTCCCGCAAATACAGAACGAGGTGAGCCCTGCGGTTCCCCGGGCCCCGCCCGCAGCCCGGAGCTGGGACCCAGCTCTCCGGGTTTCAGTGGGCCTCTGAGCAAGACATTCACTCCTGATCCAGAGAGCTATTAAATAGCAAGGGCGGTGAGGTTCGGCCCGTTTCGGGACCCACCTAGGACCAGTCGAAGGCCGCTCCCTTCCCAAGGACAACCCCCTCTCCCGCCTCAGACACAGCTTGGACGACGGGTAGCCTGGCCGTCTGTACCTGTCCCTCCCTCAGCGGAGGGTCTGGCTAGGGCCCTGAAGCGCGCCCCTCCCCTCTCAAGGCCTGTCCCGGTGCAGCACCCCTCTCACCCCCCCCCCTTGTATCGCAGGGGAAGATGGGCTCCCCTTGGATGTCACGGGAACTCAGCTGGTGGAGAAAGACATCGAAAACCTGGCCAGAGGTGAGATTAAATCTGCAAAATGGGGCCATACTGTGCTGGAGGGAATACCTAAAATAATTCCCATGGGAAGTTTGTGGGGAGGCCCTGGTATTTGGGGGGAGGGCTCAGTTTCTCGTTCCCTCTCTGGACACATCCTGGCACAAAGGTGAGATGTGATCAGCAGATGGGGAGAGTGAACCAACTCCCTGGAGGAAGTTTCAAGGCCTGAGTCTGTCCTGCATAGCCCAGGAAAAAAGAGTACTGGTCCTCAGAACCTGTGAGGCCAGTCAGGCCGGACGCCTGGAGTTCCCCAAACTCCACGGAAAACAGAACTCTTTTAGAAGAGCAGGATTGCAGGGGACATGTATGTTAGGACCATGAGGGAGGTTACAGTGTGCCCCTTATCCATGTGTGGCCACAGTGAGGGTGGAGCTTGTTTGCAGAATGGGCTGCCCAGGACCACTGCTCAGCTGCAAGGGGGAGAAGGTGGCCTGCGGCACGGAGAAAAGGGGAGTCTTGGACCCTTCTTGGCCTCTCCATTCCCATGTCTGAGGGAAGCCTTCTGTGGCATGGGGAGTGGCCAGACACTACAGCCACATGGCTAGGCATCTTCTGGCACTGGAACTCCTCCGGACCTGGGGTCCACACACCAATCTTATGGATAGTCTTGGAATTGGTGGGAAAGGGCTGGGAATTTAGCTCAAGTGGTACTGCACCTACTTTGGAAGCACATGAGGGCCCAA
>PVIC010021393.1:0-28695 GCA_004025085.1 Thryonomys swinderianus
ACACCCTGCTCCTGATTTCCACTGGCACCCTCCTCCCCGTCTTCCTCTCCAGCCCCATCACTGCTCCGGCCAGTCCTGTCCCTCCCACCTAGCTCTGAGCCTTCTGCAGTGCACGTGTGGATGTGCCCTTCCACTGCTGGCTTCTCGCTGCATCCTGTCATTCACAGTTTAACCTGCACTTAGTTTGTACCCCAACTCTATTCCCGTGCCCTGCTCCATGGCTCTGTTTTTCTTTCATGTGGCTTTTAATTTGTCCCAAATGGCCCACTATTCATCTTAGCCACACGTGCCTCAACCATGAAGCCCTATTCCTTCCCCACCTCTCCCAGCAACCCATCTGACCACCCCGTTCTCATTCTTCCTTGTTTGTATCTTTCCCCTTGGTCTCTTATTTGATGCATAGTCATATTCTGCCCAGCTATTAAATAAAATGCCTTAAGCCTGACACTGCTGAGCAGTTTCTCAAATATTTTTCTAGTCTCTGGAGCAGGGACTCCTCCAGAGCAGAGCCCTATAGATGCAACACTGTATGAAAGTGTGGGTTGGATTGTTACTTTGAAAGGGTAGAGCAAGAGAAAAGAACGTGTCGGTCATTGTGTATTTTTTTTTTCTTTTTTTAGTACCAGGGATCAAACCCAGGCCCTTGTGCATCCAAGGTTGGCACGGTACACTTGAGCTAAATCCCCAGCCCCAGTCATTGTGTATCTTAATCCCCCTTTACCTGCACAGGATATGTTCCAGTACCCCTAATATGTGCCTGCTAGTCCAAACCCTATGCAAATTGAATTTCGCTATATATACACATCAACTGAATAACCACATATAGCCTAGCAATTGGTATAACCACCACAGATGCTAAAACACGTGGGTAGAAGTTTGATGAGAGAAAACACATCTGAGTAATCTCAAAGTATATTTATTAATTACAAAGGGAAAACTAGCAACTTCTCAGGGGAGCAACCAGACACACAGCATTTCAACCAAGTGATCAAATGTAACATGACCAAAAATAAGGCCTCATGACCTCCTGAACTCCCTGGAATGATGTACTAGGAAAGGCCCAGCTTCCCTTCTATGGTAGCTTTGCCAGGTGCAAAGCCTTAGTCTGATCACGAGAAAGCATCAAACAAGTTCAAGTCAAAGCACATTTTACCTGAGTGCTCTTTATAAGTGTTGACACTTCACAAGAAAAGGGAGACTGGGAGCTATAACACCTAAATACAGTGTAAGGTCCTGGGTTGCCGCCTGCATCTGGAACCCACTAATGAGTGAGGAAACCAGCAAAATTCAAAGAAGGGTTGAGATTAGTAACTCACCCCATCCAAGGGTTAATTGCTTGGTTTTAAGAATTGAGTTATGTAAGACATGAGCATTACAGAGGCCAGGTGAAGGCAGTGGGGGAACTCTGCTGTTTTTTGCAATTTCTCTGCAAATCTAAAATTATCTCAAAAATATAAAAAAAAACCCCAAAGTCGCCTTCTTTCAGGTTTCTCTTCTTCCTAAAAGCCTGAAAACCATGACAACCTCTGTCGGTTTTCAGGACTCTCCGGCCGCCTCTCCTTCCCATGTTGTCTCCTGACATTCTGGCCCTTCCCTCCTGCCTGTGTCGGGCTTTTGGCACCAACTCAGACTGGAGCCTCCGTGAATCAGGGATATGAGCACAAGATAAAGAACCAAATTCTGTACCCCAGTTGGGGTCAGCCTTGGGAATGATGTACCTAGACTGCAGGCCTGGGGTTGGAGGGGGAAATGGCTCACATGGGAAACGGGGCAAGAACTGCATTCAGGAAGCAGGGTGAGCAGCAGTGGCCAGATGGACAGGCCATGCCCCCAAGGCAAAGCAGGGCCTGCTCCGGAAGAAAGCCATAGAGGCACCAGGCTGATTCCTGCAGCTCTATTGTTCTGTTTCATCGTAACCTTTCCTGTCTCTGAGTCTTTCCTAGGCTCTTGCTTCTGCTCAGGCTACCTAGTTTTCAATCTCCACACCAGGAACTCCTTTAAACTTACTGTATCCAATTCATACTGTAAGCTGGTAACTTCCTTTTCTGGGCTTCCATGACACCCACTGTATTATTGAACTTTCAGAGTCAAAGCTTCGGACCTATTCATTTCCATAGATCTAGCTCCCAGCACAAAATAGATGCTTAGGAAAGTTATGGGTAAATGATTTTGTGGTCAGGGCTGTGGCTCAGTTCATTAAATCACTCATTCCGCCACAGGCATGATGTAGTAAACCCTGCAGTTCTTAGGAATACGAGACAAAACATGACTCTTACAAGCTTCCACTCTAGAAGGGAAGATAGACAACAGACAAAGTAATTGCAGACCGCTGCAAATGTCATCAGTAAATAAAATTCCACAAATACCATCAGCAAGAGAAAACAGATTCCAAAATGTTGATTTCTTTTTTTTTTTTTTTTGAGATAGGGTCTCGCTTTGTAGTTCAGGCTAGTGCTAAGCTCCCTATGTAGCCCAGGCAAGCCTCGAACTCAGCAATCCTCCTGCCTCTGCCTCCCGAGTGCTGGGATCACAGGCGTGAGCCACCACGCCCGGCAATGTTGGTTTCATTTTTGTGAGGCATGTTTACTGAGAGGGCTAACTGATATAGATATGTACACACACATACATACAATAGCAGCAGCACATATTTGGTGGTAACAGGCGTAATATTTACTTTTAGTATTAGAGATAAATGTGCTCTAATTGCTTTGATTGTAGCATTGGAGATTACCCCTTCTCATTGTTCTGCTCTTCTCAACAGGGAGAGGGCATTGGTTAGTGGCTCGGAAAGGTAACCTCAAGAAGTCCCCAGGTGTGGTTGTGGCACCCGCCAAAGGTCAAGAAAGCCAGAAGATTTGTTTTGAGATTGGAAAGAAGAAAATATTGCAGCAGAAAAGGCAAACAGACCCTGGACATGTCCTGGATGGTGCTTTTCTGGTGAGAGAAAACGCACCCCAGAGTGGCTGGTGGTGGCAACTGGTGGAGGGAGTGAAGGACAAGAATTTCCCCTTTTTTCTCCTGTTTTTGTTGCAACCGAGGCAAGGCATGACCTGCTCTGATACGGTTCCCCTGACACACTGCGAACTCTAAGGGTGATGTTGATTAGCAAATGGAGCACAGTGTGGGCGATGAAGGGGCCCAAGACCTTCTGTATGTGTAAAGCCTTCTCTATGTCCACCTTGTGGTTTAGGAATATTATTATTCCTATTATATTGTTGGCATTGGGTGGGTGGGAAAACTGAGGCCCCAAGAGGTGGTATTCCTTGGCTGAGGTCCCACAGTCAGCAAATAGCTATGTCAGGATAAGATCTCCTGTCTACTGACTCTAAGGCCTGTATCTTGTATTACATGGCATAAAAGCTCTTGCTCACACTGGAGAAGCAAAGGGGTAGTTCAGGAGAATGAGACACTTGAGAATCTCATTCCAATGCCTAACAGATGGAGCAATTCCCGCTCCTGTCTTAGGTGATGTTTCCTGGATCAGGTAGCACTGGGATGGTCCTCCCTTCCTATATAGCCTTTGTCCTTTGGCTGTAGTGTCTGGCTGGAAGCTGGAGGAGCTGACCAGACGTCACAGAGAGCTGGGTGACTGTGTTGGAAACCAGCCAGATAATTTCACATCTGCTCAGTGTAAAGCCTGAGTGGCTTAGCAAGAAAGACACATTTTGTAAATAAGTATTAACAGGCCATTCGGGTCTCACAGCTCCCAGAGAAGACATCCCTGGCAGCCTGCTCTGTTGCCAGTTTCAGCTTATGCTTCCCCAGAGATGGGCATCACACAGCTCAGAGATTGAAAGAGAATTTTGTTGGCTTCATCTCATCTCAGGAGAGTAGTATAAACTGTTTCAGAACCTGTGGAATTTGTTTCATTATTATATCCACTTATTGCTGAGGGCAAGAACTAAAACAACACTGAGAAAGGGTAGAAACATTTTCCACGGTGGTCTCCCCCACCTTGTTTCCAAATACAGTTGGCTCTGCATATCCCTGTGTTCTACAGCCACATATAACCACAGGTTTAAAATATAAAATTAAAGGGTTATACTGAACTTGTGCAGACTCTTTTTCTTATCATTACTCCCTAAACAATACAGTATAACAGCTATATTATTTACATTGTCTTAGGTATAACAAGCAATCTGGAGATAATTTAAAATGTACAGGAATATGAGCCTAGGTTTCATACACATCCAGAGACCCCAGGCTCTTCCTGTCCTGCCCAGAGGATTGGCTGGGACATTAGATGAATAGTTAAACACAATTTATATGTAATATAAAAAAGAAAAGGGAAAAAGTAAAGGAGATGGGAAGTGCATGAAGAGATATATCCCTCATGCAGGACGATCCACTGCAGAAACAAGCAAGCAGAGCAGAACAAGATTACAGTGGCAGCAAAGTTGATAGCCACTGTCTTTTTATATCCTCTTAGATCTGGTCCATTGGAAGTTGCTCTGCCCACACATCCTGGCCATAACTGACAGGTCGCATCCGTTCCAGATCAGGTTACATAGGTACATCCTGTTCCCAGCCTCCTTTCCAGATATTCAGAATGGACAGGTTACATCCTATCTTTTAGCCAGCGTGCCATTGCCCTAATCTCCTACGTCAGTACTATGCCATTTTATCTAAAGGTCTTGAGTAGCTGAATATTTTCATGTCTGAAGTGGATCTTAGAACCAATGTCCAGCAGATTCTGATACACTGAACTGATTCCCATGTTCAGTCTCTGAAGTTTGCTAACCACGTTGACAATTTAGGTGACAGAAGCAGCAAGGATGTTTATCAGAGTAATAGAATATCCACTCTGCCCATTGCATCATTCCACTTGAAAATGTCCCTGGTACTTCATAGCATACTCAGTACCAATCTTCCAACTCCACATCCTTTTCCCAGGTTTTGTTGTACTATCTATGTTGATACTTCTAACCTAGCCAGTCACTGACCCAGCAATTTGGGGCTATTCTTCATACCTGCTCCTCCCTCACTGTCCCCATCCTGCATTCTCATTAGAGAGCTGTCAAATCTATCTTCTCCACTGTATTACCACCATCCTTAACCTGGCCACATTGTTTCTTACTGGACTATTCCAGTAACTTCCTAACTAGTTTAAGCCAATTATCATGCTTTTACATTACATACAAAAAAAGGTAGTGGTGTTGTTAAAGATAGATGAATGTACTGGTGTCATAACATCTTCCATGACTCAGGTTTCTTCCATTATTCTGTCCTGCCATCCTCAACATGTTGGTTGGTCTTCTTACCCTGATTGATTTCACGATCTCAAGATGGCTGTAGCAGTACTGGTCATCATATATAAAGGATAATATCAGGAGGTATAAAAAGATTGTCGTGGTCTCCTGTCTGTTTTTAGAACATAGGAAAAACTTCCTCCAACTTCTCAGCCACCCCTACCCTTAAAAGCCAGTGTGTATCTCATTGGAGAGACCTATATTACATGTCCAGTGCTCATTGGCCAATCATGAGGTATCTACAATGGGCTCAGACAGGTCAAGACTTACCTCTTGGAGCCTGGGCTTAAGGATGTGTCAGTGTGGAGAAATGTGGACAATGTTAGTGTTTTAAC
Source organism: Thryonomys swinderianus (assembly GCA_004025085.1). Classification (NCBI taxonomy): domain Eukaryota; kingdom Metazoa; phylum Chordata; class Mammalia; order Rodentia; family Thryonomyidae; genus Thryonomys; species Thryonomys swinderianus. The sequence goes on from PVIC010021393.1 coordinate 5,585, forward strand.
ATGAAAGAAACAAAGGAATGGTTATTGAGAAGATAGTTAATATCTGGTATGTTGGTCTCTCCTGTCTTATCCTTTCTATGTATATCAGACTTTGCAATTTTTACAAAACGTCCCATCCCCTGCCACCTACTTTCATGGGACCAATTCCTATTCAGTTATTAGGTTTCAGCTGAAAAACTGCTTCCTTGAGTAAATATTTCCTTATTTCCAGATTGAGGTTAGGACCCCTTCTTGCTGTGTCCCATAGCATCTTGAGTTTCTCTTTTAAAATATTTACTACAGGATGGGGATTTAGCTCAGTGGCACTGTGCCTGGCTGGAAAGTGCAAGGTTCTGAGTTCAATTCTCAGTACCAAAATTAACATAGAATAGAATAAAATTAAATATTTATTATGCTTATAAATATTTGCTTGCCACTTGGCATCTCCTGAGATTGTAAGTTCTACAAAGGCCGGAAGGTTTCTGCTTTTCCTCCATTGTCTTCCCAAAAGAAATGCAGTTCCATTAAACATAAATAGGGGCTCAAAATGAACTTGCTTCTAAGTTTGTAATTATGCAGCTGACATATGGCATGCAAAAGAGCAAAGAGTTTAGTGGTTACAGGGTCAGATTCATATCGTAGATGTGTCAGTTATTAGCTGCAGGACCTTAGACACAGTGCGCTTACCTCTCTTAATCTTTTCTCATTAAAACAAAAGAGAGACAGTCCATATGTCCAAGGCTTTATAGAATTTAGAAGAATTTTGTTAATGTGCTTAGCATAGCACATGGCCCAAGGTAGTGCTTAGTAACTATTTCATGAATGAATGGATGAATAATGAATGAATAGGTGAATGGACGAGTAAACAAATTATGACACATTATGAAACTTCTTACCAAAATAACACTGAACAAAAATAGCTAAATTAATTACATGTTGTTGGAGCATTGAGAGCTGACTCTGTGCCCTGTGTCCAGCTAAAGCACCATGGTGTGAGGAAACCATCAGACCTATGCACCATCAATGTGAGCGGCCTGAAGTTCTCCAAGGTGAGACCAGCAGCAAAGATGTAACCAGACCAGAGGAGGCACCTGTAGGGGTGTTTGTCTATTGTACCTCCTGAGTTCTTGGGGATGGGAAGTTATTATCATGTGGAAGGAAAGAGAGGAAGGTCAGACAAGGAGTTACTGAGTGGAAACAATATTCAGACCCTAACTTTTGTTATAGATTTGATAGTCATTGTCCCACTCAATACAAATTAAAGGAACTCACCCTGTGATTCTAGTTCGAATTTGCCATAGAATTTTGGTGAGATATAATTCCTTGTGTAGCACTGAGTTTCTATCACAAGAGCCTACGATCTGGTAGAGGTGTATCACTAGAGAAATTCCTATGATCAGGAGCCATGTAGGGGAATGTATGCAGTATCATTGTGATAATGAAACAGGTAAATGTGCATCAATTGGAAAGGAATGATATCATCATCAAACTAGGGAACACAATCCAGAAATCCACTGGATAGACTAGAGCTACATATGTCAACTCAGGTAAACCTCAAAAGCAGAATGTTGAGTGAAAAGGCAGATTACAAAATGACATCCTCCTTATGGTTACACACAATGTAAAGTTGCAAAATGTATAAATAGCTATATATGGCCCATGGGTACACACATGTGTGTATGCACATAGACAACACAAGTTCAAAATAGGAGTACGAATGATGATCACTAGTTAAAGATAGTTGTTATGGGATTTGGGAGGGAGACCTAGTGGTGGATGGTGAAATTTCAAGCAAACCACCAAAATGTTCATATTTATTACAAACTGAATAATTATTATATAGAGCTTTATAATCTCATTCACTGTACTTTTTCTGTATGTGTATATATATGATTATGTTATATATATATATATATACGATTGTTTTATATATAACATAATCATGATAGAAAAGAAACAGAAAAGCCCTTAACACATGGTTGCTCTTGGGTTAAGAGTGACTCTTAACCCTTTAGATCTTGGTTCCTCTGGCAGCAGCCCTGGAGTTTCAGCAAGGCTTACAGGCAGGAGACTAATCTTGGGTTTTTTTCTGAAATGCTTTCCTGTAGGCAAAGGAAAAGGACTTCAAGCACTTTCATTCCGTGATTTATATCAATGCCTCAGAAAATCTGCTGCATCTAGGTGAGCTTTTCCACCTGAAGACTATCTTCTGCCTCCTGGCCAGCACAGTCAGCCACTGGTGTGAAGACTTGTCTGTCCGCCCGTCCATAACTGGCCACTCATCTGTCTCAGGGAGTGCAACAGGCTGGGTGCTGCAGAGCGCTCAGACCTGTACCCTGGGGGAGCACTATCTCCTCACTACAATTCTCTGGGAGCTCTGGGTTCTCTGTAAATAAGTGCAATTCTGCAATTCCCTTCCTCCGCCTCTCACAAACTCCCTTGTAGATGCAGATGAGATAGATGCTTGAGTGTGTGAACACTGCTAGAGGAGCCGGAGGCCTTAATTTTTCAGCCAATCCACAGTGACCCCTGCTGGTGGTTGGGCTGTATGACAACTTGGTCTTAGAAAAGAGTGACCAGTTCCTTGTTCAGGTGAGTTTATGGTGTGGTGGAGAGACAGACTGAGACAGAATAAGGAACAATAGAGGGGAAAGCTACACGAGCATATAAGTAGGACTTCACCGCAATCCAGAGTCAGGAGGAACTTCTGAGAAGAGGAACACCTAAACAAACACTAGAAGTTGACTAGGATTGGGCAGGGTGGGATATGCCTATGATTCCAGCATTCAGGAAGCTGAGCAGGTTAACCTGGACTACATAAGGAAGCCCTATCTAAAAGAAGAATCAAAATAACTAAGTAAGTAGAAGGTAAAAAGGCATTTCAGGGCAACCGAACAGATACAGAACAATACTTGGCTGGGGAGAAGGCAAAGACTTGGTATGTTTACTGGTAGATTTGTATGTAATCTGGCAGTCAAAAGACAGCCGAGGAAGGCTTTGAAATAGAGGGGTAGCTGTCAGAGGGTTGCTCATAAGAGAAAATGGGAGCCAGGCTGCCTGGGGAATTGTTTCAGTTTTCTAGGGAGAGGAGATGAGGCCTGAGCAGGGCTATGGCAAAGAATGAAAAGAATTAAAAGAGATTCAGCAAGAGGTAGAAATCACAGGACAGGGCAACTGTGAGAGATTGGGAAAGGGAAGAATCAAGGGAGAGCGGACTAAACTAGCACACCCAGGTCAGGTGGGAAGTGAGACGAGTTTTGTTGAATTGAGTTTGATGGGTGTTTTGAAGAAGCATTTGATGATATGCCTGTCCTGTGGTCTTTCAGTACAAAGGCCAGTAGGTATTTGAAAAGATACCCAGCCTCACTGATCCTAGGGCAGCTCCAAGATACTATTCTGTGGCTACCAAATATTAGCAAACATGAAAAGAAGTGATGACATCCAGCGTTGGTATGGAGATGGACACTCTTGCGCTCAGTGGTGGAACTGTGATAAGTTGGTATGTGACATCTTGAGTTTTGGCAGTGTCCTTTAAAACATAAAAAAAAGTCATTGCTTTAATGTAGTAGTTCCACATCTAAGAACTTATTCTGTAGAAACACTCTCATGCAAGGAAGTTCATTGGAAACATCCTGATATACCTATCAGTCAATCTTTAGTTAGACTCTGTGGCTGTCCCCACAGTAATCTATGTAGCAGTTCACACAGGCACCTATGAGCCATTCTCTTAAGCCCTCCCATCTGTCACCTCAAATACAAGACAACAGAACTCCAAACTGGGTGGCTGCAGGATCCACCCTAGTTTAGAAACCTCACTGCTCACAGGAATCAATAGTCTCCGTAATACTCTATAGGCCTTGCTCCCGGAGTTCCCGCAAGGGCTGTTTTGATTAGAGGAATCACACCGCATGGCAGGAAACCCCCTCCTTCAGGTGTTTATAATTTCTTTATAGTTTTTATTAGGGGGAAAAGCCACAATATAATGTATATAGGTAGTACCAGGATTGAACCAGGGACCCTCACACTGAGATGTATCCCCACCCACCCCCTTTTTTTTTGAGCCAGGTCTTGCTAAATTGTGCTAGCTAGGCTCAAACTTATGATCCTCCTACCTCAGCCTCTCAGCATGCAATATATCACTATGCCTGTTTGATTCCATTTTATAAAAATAGAAGTGCATATTTCAATACATACATGGAAAAATGTATGAAGTGTTATCTGTTAAATGTTAATAGTTATCTTCAGGTGTTGGATTAATATTTGACTATTTCTGGTGGGCATGTTTAGCTTCTATAATAAAAAATAATACAGGGCTGGAGTGTTAGCTCAGTGGTTCCGGTGCCTGCCTCGCAAGTGCAAGGTCTTGAGTTCGATCCCTGGTAACCACATACAGTGCTGGGCATGGAGACTCACGCCCACCAGCAATCAATACCACATACCACAGTGCTGGGTGTGGTGGCTCACGCCTGTGATCCCAGCACTCGGGAGGCAGAGGCAGGAGGACTGCTGAGTTCCAGGCTTGCCTGGGCTCCATAGTGAGCTCAGGGCCAGCCTGAACTACAAAGCGAGACCCTGTCTCAAAAAAAAAAAAAATACAGATGGGCTGGGTGTACAGCTCAATGGTAGGGCACTTGCCTAGCTTGCTTAGGGCCTTGGGTTTAATCTCTGGATCTCTAGCACAGAGTAGAGAAAAGAAGAGAAAGGAAGAGGGGGAAGGGAGAAGGGAGAAGGGAGAGCTAATATCAGGGAAAATATTTTAAATGGGCTTTGAAGTTGGGCCAACTGAGATTTAATTATTGCTTCTTCCACTTACCAGAAGTTCCATTTCTAGCAAGTCTCTTAACATGGCTGAGCCTCCATTTCTTCTGCTATAAAAGTGGTAATTTCTGGGCCAGAGATTTAGCTCAGTGGTTCTGGTGCCTGCCTAGGAAGTGCAAAGTCCTGAGTTTGATCCCAGTAACCATGTACAACAATACTGGGTGTGTTGGCTCATGCCCACCATCATTCAGTATCACATATAACAATGTCAGACATAGTGGCTCACTTCTGTAATCCCAGCACTCTGGAGGCAGAGGCAGGAGGACTGCTGTGAGTTCGAGACTTGCTTAACATAGTGAGCTCAGGGCCAGCCTGAACTATAAAGCAAGACCTGTCTCAAAAAAAAAAAAGTAATTTCTTTTTTGAGTATTTTTAGAAATTTGGAAGCCATGTATGTAAAGGACCTGCCCACAGTGCCTGGCCTGACCCTGTAGAGATGCCAGTGAATGGTCATTCATTAATATCTTAAATCCTTTATGAAATGCTTATTTTCTTTCTCTTCCCCATATAGAGACATTTCATACATTTCCAGCCTTAAAAGAACTGGAGCTTGCATTTAATGGCCTCAAGACAGTCTACGTGAAATATGGAGACTTCAGATTATTGGAAGTAAGTTGAAAGTAGGGGGTTTTGGGCACCCACCTGTAAGTAAAGAGCTTGGGGTTTCCTACTAAGTACAACTTTTGGGAAGGGACTCTCTAAGCCTTTAAACCAAGCCATGACTTCACATTTGGCCTTTGGGACACTAGTTGCTGTGATGGTGGTGATGGTGACAATATTAACTGTAGTGGTAGTGGGTGAAGATGGTGACAGTGATTGTGGTAGCAGATTGGTGATATCTATGGCCATGGCACAAAGTTCTGGAAAATAAATCCCAAGGATCATTTATGTTTAAGGTATTCCACATAGAAAAGTGAGTTTAGACAGAGTATCAGAGGGCCTGAAGGAGGTGTGGGTCCAGTAGGGGTGGAGAGCCATGGAAATTAAGAACCAGTTGTGGCAGACCAAACCAGTTGAACTCAAGACATTGTGAACTGATGCCAAAGATTCAGCTGTATCTGAGTGAGCTGGATCAGTCCCAGGGGAGCTGGGGTACAGCAGGCCATAGGACTCGTCCACGGCCCCAGAGATGAGGGTGAAACAAAATAGGGCTTCATGAATTCTTTTCTTCTTCTCCTTCTCCTCCTCCTCCTTCTCTCTTCTTCCTCCTCCTTCTTCTCCTTCTCCTTCTTCCTTCTTCCTTATTCCTTCTCCTTCTCCTCCTCCTCCTTCTCCTTCTCCTTCTGTTTTATGAGGCAGGGTGTTGCTTTGTAGTTCAGGCTGGCCGTGAACTCACTATGTAACCCAAGCTGGCCTCAAACTCACAGCAATCCTGCCTCTGCCTCCTGAGTGCTGGGAGTACAGGCATTCTTGACATTCATCTTAAATTCTCACAGTCATACATTTTCTATGCATATTCTCGTACTTCTAATTACCTCTTCCACTTTCATGATGATTCAGTGGCCACTTTTGACATAGGAATAAAGCTTGTGCTGCCACCTAAGAGTCACTATACATGAAGAGAGTAGAGAACAACAGGTGGAGCCAGGAGTGGGGCTGGGCACCAGGCTGGATTCTCATGCACTAAATAATGGGCTTCCTACGTGCTGGCCATATGGTGAAGCGTTTCCACTTTGCACCTTAGCAAAATGTCTGTATGTCATGAGGGTGGACCTCAAAGAGTTGATGACTTGATGTGCAGACAGCCAGGGTCAGACACCCTTCACACATGCTTCTGTGAACTTGTTTTTTTTTTTTTTTTTTTTTCAAAAAGAGGAACCTCCTGAGAGCCTTGAATTTTTCCAGAGGGTTGATGCCCTTTATATGCCAGCTTTAAAAAAATTTTAACCTCTTAAAATGCCCATTGTCCTAAAATAGATTTTTATCTTTGCATTTTTCTTTGTTTGTTTTTGAAACAGGGTCTTGCTTTATAGTCTTGCTTTGTGGCCCTAAACTCACTGTGTAGCTCAGGCTGGCCTTGAACTCTTGGTGATTCTCCTGTCTCAGCCTCCAGAGTGCTAGGATTACAGACACGTGCTACTGTGCCTGGTTTGTCTTTGTATTCTTTTTTTTTTTTTTTTTTGTGAGACAGGGTCTCACTTTGTAGTTCAGGCTGGCCCTGGGCTTACTATGGTGCCCAGGCAAGCCGCCACGAACTCAGCAATCCTCCTGTCTCTGCCTCCCGAGTGCTGGGATGACAGGTGTGAGCCACCACGCCCAGCATTATATGTGGTTTCTGGGGATCAAACTCAGGACCTTGCACTTGCCAGGCAGGCGCCGGAACCACTGAGCTAACCCTCCGGCCCCTGTCTTTGTATTCTTAAAGTGCACTATATTGAATACTGTCACCATGATTTTCAGTCATATTGAAAAAAACAGTGATCTACTATAACTTGGGACCCGTATGGTCTTCAGACTTGTTCCAGAAACAAAGCTCTTCAGAGTCCGATAAAACTGAGAAAAATTTACAATAACTGGTAAGGTCTGGCACTATGTTTAAAAAACACTTTGTAGGAGATTTTAATATTGACAGTGGGAAGTGGTCCTAGATGCATTAGCCACACAAGGAGCTGTTTCCCTGAACTTCAGGCCTGAGAGCCTCTTAAAAAATCCCATTTATTCTTATTTTTTTTCAGAGAGTAGCCATTGAGATGTGCATACTATGAATTATACCAAATATCTTGTCTTCTCCCCCATATTATCCCAAGCCTCTATTTCAAGAGCCACTGGCTGTGGAGAGGGGACATGGCCAAAGGCTCTGACCCCACAGCTGACCAGCTTAGACCTGAGAGATGATTGGAGTTGATTTTTTAAAATATCTCACTTTATAGTTTGATAGCATCTGTTAAAGATTATTTATCCAGGAACCTCAGCCGTAGCCAAGGGAATTTATTTCAAAAGAGAACAGAACAAAGTTAGATTGTAAAATATAAATGAGAAAAGGACATCTTCATAGCTTCTATGATTTGCAAGGGCTCCCTAAAAAAAAAAAAAGCATAAACCCATCAAATATCCTGGATTTGTAGCTTACAATAATGAAAACTTCAATGTGTAATAAAACTTGATGTGACTCAGCAGACATAGTGGCCAGTTTGGAAATCTTCTGTCCTTGTGTGTCAGAAAGGCTGTCTCAGAGGGCAGAGTCCAGAGTGGAATTCTGCAGGAATCAGTGTTGAAGAACCTAATTCTGCATGATTTCCCTCTCTACTTATAGATGTGAAGAAAGTGTAGCTGGAACCCTGCCCTGGCAGTCAGAAGATCTTGCTTCTGGTCTCGGTTCTGCCTGTACTCTGCCATGCCTCCTGGGACAAATAAATTGCCCTCTCTGGGACTTAAGTCTTCCCTTCTAAATACTAGACCAGCTCCAAAATTCTGTGGTCTGTGATTCTAAAATTATTCATTTCTTTGAGCTCCCCTTAAATGCATGGAAAACAAATTTGCATCCAACTTTAAATAGCCAAAGCAACTGGAACAGGGATCTACAAGCTTTTTCTGTAGGAAGCCAGATAGTAAATATTTTAAACTTTGTCATCCATGTAGTCAAAACTAATCACAACTCCTTTAACTATAGTTCTGCTGTTATACAACGAAAGTAGTAATCTATAATGTAAAGACAAATGAGCATAGCAGTCTTTCAATCAAACTTTATTTATGATGCTACAATTTGAATGTCACATAATTTCTACATGTAACATATCCTTTCTCTAATTTTTTGAATGCCAAAACTATTCTTAACTTAAGGGCTAAACAAATAGGCCTCGGACTGGATTTGACTCACAGACCTTGGTTTGCCCCCTACTGTGCTTCCCCAAGCTTGAAGCAGCTGCATCGCTGGAGTAGAGAGTGAATAGTGGAACATGAGCTTAGAAAGGTGGCAGAAGAGAGATCATGGTGAACCTTGGATACCTGCCAAGGAGCTTAAACTTTAGGTCTTTCCCTGCCTTGGATCGGTCATTCATAAATTGTATATGTTGCTCTTGTCAGATGATTCTTCTCCATGATCTTCTCATTATCCCCCTGCTCCAGCTCAGTAAGTCTCTGTGCTGCTTTCTAAACAAGTGTTGTACATTCCTTCTCTTCACCTTTGTTGAGGCCATTACTTCTGGACAGTGTTTCTCAGTGTTGAGTGTAATCGTTATATGTATATAAAATGTACCAACAAAGAATTCAATTCAAAAAGTGTGATAAAAAAGATAGATTTCAAGGCAAGGTTCCACCATGACTACCAAAATCAGAGAAAGAGAACACATATTGCTTCTCCTCATCCAGTCATGTGGTTCCGGTTGCAACTCTAAATGTTGAGGGAATTAAAAATGTGGCCTTCATGATTTTTTAGAAGTAGTTCCTGCACACGAAATCTAACTACACAGAGATAATATTAAGGGACAGTAGATTCCAGATGTGTAGTGGCAAGTGTTCAGCTAGCAACGGGGGGTAAGAGCTTCATCTTTGTGTTGGGCCTTCTCTTAATAACACGTATGCAATGTCTATCTTACACCAGACACTACCTCAACACTTCACATATCATAACTCATGTAATCTTCACAAAAGCTCTGTGAGATAGATGTCCTTGGCTCCTATTATTACCCTCATCTTTTACATGAGGAAATTAAAGTCCAGACAAATAATTTCCTCAAAGGTACAAAGCTAGTTAGTGGCAGAGCCAGGACTTAAATCAAGTTTGTCTGACTTCAGAGACCACACTCATGACCATCATCTCCTCTGGAATATACATATTCCAGGGCCCAGCTCAGCCTTTCTTTCCTGCTTTTCCCATCAGTAGTTTTCTTCTACTGCTTTAGCCCAGGTCCTTTTGTAAGAAGACATATTTTCTATAATTATAGCTGCTTGACAGACTGAAGCTAAAAGATTACAAGTTCAAGGTCACACTGGACAACTTAGTGAAACTGATGTCAAAAAAATAAAAAGCACTGGGGATGTAGCTTATTATAAAGACCTAGGATTCTGTCCCCAGTATGCGGTTGGGGTGCTTTGAGCTGGCCTTCCGGAAGTGGGATTCAGACGTGTGGTGGGACATTCCTGTTTGAGCATAAAGCACAGCAGGGAATGATGGATAAGGATGAGGCAAGGATCGCGGAGGAGTCAAGTCTGACCAGCCTCACAGGAAAATCAGCTGTAGCAGCTAAGGCTGGAAGATAGGTTGGGAACTGGCTGTAGTAGGCCTTGAATGTTAATCCAAGGAGGGTTTTATCTTGTGGCTAATGGAGCTTCCTAGAAAGTTATGGGGAAAATGTAGCCAGCCCTTACCTCAAGGAGAAATGTCCTAGTCACACATAGACTATGTACTGCCAAAGCAAGCACACAGTCACACACAGTACTTCTGTTCCCCATCTTTTTTTTTCCTATGGTAGTTCTTGGACCTTTCCTTCAACAGCTTGACTGCAGAGGCCATCTCTGACCTGGGGATTCTGCCACGCCTCCGCGTCCTGCTCCTCACAGGCAATGAGCTCACAGCCCTCCCACCCGATTTGGCTGCCACAGAACAGTAAGTTCTAAATTCTTACTTCTGCCCCATACATTCTCTCAGGAGCCTTTGTTTGGGTCCAAGTGTCCAAGGATGTAATCCAGAGCAGCTTTGGGTATGTCACCACAGTCAGGCCATGAGGGCTCAAACAGGGAACACTACCCGGGGAAGCTCCCGGGGAAAGTCTCGGGTAGTTCCCCCCACTTTCCCATGTGCTGTTAAGAAAGGATCAGCTGCCTGGCAAGTTTCTTTCCTTGCCTCGGATCAGTCATTTATAAATTGTATATGTTGCTCTTGTCAGATGATTTTCTTCGTGATCTTCTCATTATCCCCCTGCTCCAGCTCAGTAAGTCTCTGTGCTGCTTTCTAAACAAGTGTTGTACATTCCTCCTCTTCACCTTTGTTGGGGCCATTTCTTCTGGACAGAATGTGTTGGGCCTTCTCTTAATAACACGTATGCAGTGCTTATCTTATACCAGACACTACCTCAACACTTCACATATCATAACTCATGTAATCTTCACAAAAGCTCTGTGAGATAGATGTCCTTGGCTCCTATTATTACCCTCATCTTTTACATGAGGAAATTAAAGTCCAGACAATTAAGTAATTTCCTCAAAGGTACAAAGCTAGTTAGTGGCAGAGCCAGGACTTGAATCAAGTTTATCTGACTTCAGAGACCACACTCGTGACCATCATCTCCTCTGGAATATACGTATTCCAGGGCCCAGCTCAGCCTTTCTTTCCTGCTTTTCCCACCGGTACTTTTCTTCTACTGCTTTAACCCAGATCCTTTCCTGTCTTCTCTAAACATCAGGTGAATTTAATGTTTCTCGTTTAGCATATTCTGTTACATTTTATGCCTTATAAACATGTGTCCTTATAATAGCTAGATGGATAGATGGTGTATGTAAATTCCCCAAAGTAGATTATGAGCTCCTTCAAGGCAGAGCGCTCTGGTCTATAGCTCCTACCAGTAGATGAGGGTCCGATGCTTTGCACACAGTACATAGTCAATGAATGTTGGCTAACTAGGGATGGTGATGGTGAAAGTCACGGTGGTGGTGTGTATTGCCATGATGGAGGATATGACAGAGATGATAATGAAGATGGTGGTTCATTGGTTGCTTTAAGAGTGTAGGATAATAGGAGTGATTATTACATCCAAAATTAAAAAATTTTTTTTTGAGGCAGGCTCTCACTTTGTAGTTCAGGCTGGCCCTGAGCTCACTATGTAGCTCCGGTAAGCCTCAAACTCAGCAATCCTCCTGCCTCTGACTCCTGAGTTCTGGGATTAAGGGTGTGAGCTACCACACCCAACATTGTGATATGTGATACTGATTACTGGTGGGCATGAGTTATCATACCCAGTATTGCTGTATGTGGTTACTGGGGATCAAACCCAGAACCTTGCACTTGCTAGGCAGGTGCCAGAACCGCTGAGCTAAATCTCCAGCCCCCAAAATTTAATTTTTAAGTTCCTTTTATTTTCAGGTAACAAGCCCAATTCACACTATCTCAAACAAAAAGGGAATTTATTGACTAGTAGCTAGAAAGTCCTAAAGTGATTCATTTAGCTGGATCCAGGGGCCCTGGATATTGTCAGTGCTCTGTGTCCATCTCTGTTTCTTGGTCAGGTATGCAACTTCTTTTTAATTTTTTAGGTACTAGGGATTGAACCTAGAGACTTTTTGCAAAGCTATATGACCAGCCCTTTTAAATTTTCCTTACATTTTGGGAAGCCTCTTGCTAAGTTGCATCAGTGGGACTCGAACTTACAATTCTCCTGGCTCAGCTTCTCAGGTTGTTATGATTATAGGCATATGCTTCCTACTTGCTCTCACACACACATGAAGACATCTTTGTTTTCCTTTGTGTGGGCCTCATTCTTAGGCAGGCTTTCTCCAGGACAAGACATATATAAGTCATAATTTAAATCAGGAACACAAAAGACCCCCGAGGTACATAGAGTATTGCAAGTGGAACACTCATTCTAAGTAGGGAGGAATAAGACTTGGTATTTTATTAAGGAGATTTTCAAATGCATATAAAAGTAGAGTTAATAGTAAGATGAACACTCATGAACCCATCACCTGACAGTCACAGAGCCATGGCCAATCCTGTTTCATCTGTGCCTTCATCACACCCCAGCAGGGTACTGGCAGAGTAACAGACCTGAGGATCAGTGGAATAGATTAGAAGACCCAGAGACAACTCCAGATACAGTAAGCCACCTCATCTTTGACAAAGGAGCCAAATATCCTCAGTGGAGGAAAGACAACCTCTTTAACAAATGGTGATGGAAAAACTGGGCCTTAACCTGCCATAGACTAAAGCTAGACCTATTTCTGTCACTGTGTACAACACTACACTCAAAATGGACTAGAGACTTAAATGTAAAAACAGAAACACAACCTGCTGCAAAAGAGGTTAGGTAAAACTCTCAGAGACATTGGCTTAGGAGAAGACTTTATAACAGTGTAGATTATTCTTAAGAAAATCTCAGATTGAATCAGCCGTGAGTCAGCAGACACATATAATTTCATCTTTATTTCATTGCACACCTCAAACAGATAAAGGTTCTTTTAAAAATCCACACAGTGAAACTTCACTTAAAGTATCACCAATGGTAAACAGGGGTTGGTTGAATAAGTGCTAGGAGGGCTGGGAAAGCAAATGGAGAATGGAAGAGAGATGAAAAGGAAGGAGGCTGATACCCAGAGATCAGAAGCTGCCATCACTGGGGGCTGGGCCCAGGTCCAAACCTGATGCTGTGCATTTAGAGGTTAGCGCTGGAACTAATCTACTAAAGATGCACTGCTTTAACCTCTACCACCATTGTCACCAGTCAGTACTGCCTCTGCGGCTCCTGTGAGAAATGCTGTCAGAAGCCAGACGAAAGAGCTCCTGCTCCCTCTGCTCTGCCTGCCAGTCTCCTACGAGTCCCTTCTACTGGCTGCACGTACTGGAAGCCAGTTGAAAAGCCAGCCTGGAAAGTGTAGTTAAGTGCAGTATCAGACACAGCAGAGCATAAGGGGAAAGAGCAAAGGCTGAGAGCCCTGGGAGGATCACCGCCACCATCCCATCCTAGGAGGCACAATATCTTTCCTCTTCTCAATATTGAATTTCTGTGTAACACTAACAAGCACAACATGCTTCCACCCAGAATGAGAGAACTCCTCTTTCACTTTCTTCTAAAAGGGTGAGGCCATTCTCTTAGTTACCATTCTCTTAGTATCCATCTTGAGATGGTATTATTTTCTTTCTTAAATTCATTGATATATTATAATTCAAACAGTAAGTTACAGGGTTAGGGATGTAGATCAGTGGTAGTGTTTCCTAGAATGTACAAGGACCCGGGTTCAATCCCCAGCATTGCAAAGTAAACTCCTGAGTCTTAAAGTCACTTGCCACTAGCAATTTCTATGAACAGTGTGCATTCTCATGCACACACATATAAGCGCGCGCACACACACACACACACACACATACACACAAACATACATAAGTAAGGAGGAAAATGCACATGAAAATATTCATAGCTTCTAAAACTATCTACTTACTTGATCAGGAAGCTGTAGTGGACATTTACAGATCCTCCTTTCATTAGTCATTTAATGTACCTTTGCCTGCACACAGTACCTCAGCTGGTTGGGGTTCTTCAACTAACTGGTGTCATACTCTAAACCCTCACTCTAGAAGGGTCTGAGTTTTCAAAAGCCTTGTTTTTATTTGAGTTGTTAAAAATTTCTAGAAGGTTTTACTAAAGGACATGAATTTCTAAGAGGAATACCAGATAGTAATTCCTTGGGTTCCAAAGATCTTCTTAGTTGTCCTTAGGGTATAGCAGCATTTTATTTGCTGGTGATAATCAGTATCAATTACCTGGCAAATAAACCCCTCTTTGCCTGCCAATTGGTTCAGTGAAATTAGAAACCAAAATGGCCAATAGCAATCTCAGTTTTTAGTTCAGTAAAGCTACTCTTGCGGCCCCTGACAACTCCTCCCTTGGAAACTAAGGCTTGTAAATCAGAAGCACTCAAAGTGGCAGAAATGAGAGGCCAAAAAGTGGCATGTAGATTAGTAGATACTTGATCTCCCAGAAATGGCGGTTCATAAGGGCTCAATAGTGCCCAGTGGTTGACAGGTTAGGTTCTCAGCAGGTGTGATAACCAGATTTACTTTGATGGGGGAGATACATGTCCTCATCTCAAGACCACTTTGCAGTCAGCATAGCATCCAGGGAAAACTGCCGTCTGATGTTTGTGGACAAGGTTACGCTGTCTACCTGATCATCGAGTCTCCCCTGCATAGATTATGCACAAGTAATCTTCATACTCAGTCCATTCATGTATTTTTTTTCACCAGGTCTCTTTGTTAGTAGTTGTTTAATTCTTTTTTTTCCCCAAGCTTTGTCTACTTAGCTAAACCATGGAGCCACTGTTCATAAATCAGCATAGATCTTTACTTATTGCTATCTTCCCAACCAAGCAAAGGGACAATCTAATATAATACTCTAAATTCTACCTAGAAGGATTTCTCTTCTTCTGTCTTTCAGGATTTTTTCTATATGGGGCTTATCATACTGTAATAGTTGATGTCAGCATATCATGCAAAATCATTCTGGAGTCTAGTCAGAGGCTTTTCTTCCTGTGTCAGGCAGTCATAGGACCTTCCTCGGGGTGCTGGAGAGGCAGCCGTGTGGCACAAGTAAGCGCTATAGGAATTGGAGCCACCTGTTCCCACAACTCTTAAGACTTGCTGGAGACTGATCTCTAGTACTGCTTCACTAGACAAAGAAAGACAAATAATGCACGAGCTCACTCACACATGATGTCTAAAATGTTGCTTTCATTCAAGTTGAGAGTAGAGTAGAGTACAGACTGAGGAGACGAGGCTAGAAGGGTTAGGGAGGGGTAGATTAGCAGGTACCACATTGTAAGTATACAGGAACACAGACTTCAAGTGTTTTATTATACAATTGGGCAAATAAATATGTGTGCTATGTATTTAAGAAAGCTTGAAAGGAGTTTGAAGTTTTTCATCATGAAGAAATTATAAATTTTTGAAGAGACATATGTGCTTACCCTGATGTGATCTTTATATAATTCATACACATACGAAGACATCATATGAATCCCATAAGTATGTAAAAGTATTATATATCAGTCTTTCACATGAGAAGTGTATCTCTACATGCTCCAGATATCTGCACATCAAGAAATTTAAGCAGGAAGGCAGTCCCCTGAATTTTTGTGGGGCTTTCCTACATCCTGAACATCAGGTCCAATCTGCATGATGTTCTGTGGTCTATCAAAATAATCAAGATTCCTGTGTAATGACTTATTATAGGGCTAAAGAACTGATGTAACTCTGAAGGAAGAGGACAAGGGTATGCTACTGTCGCTGTCGGGTGAATGTAGACAGTTTCTGGTAGTTCTTGTTAACTGATAAACACTTGACAGGTTCTTATCTGTATTCCAAGTGCCTACACATGTTCTGATTTGCTACAGTACAAAGAGTCTGTATCTAGAACAGTAACAGAAAATGGATGATTCAGCTTATAGAAATCTACATTCTTTAAGACCTGTCTTCTGTGCAAGTCAAATAAGCAATGTTGAACAGAAATGTTGTAGGAATCATTATCTTTCAGTCTTTCTGCTCTTTAGTTCTGGTATTCATCTTGGCAGTTACATCAGGGATACAGTATTTTTTATCTACTTTAGGGAAAATTTTTCCTGGGGTTTTAATTTGACACTTTCCAGTATAATGGACCTCACTTTGTGGTCAGTGTGCATATTTGGTCAGTTGCGTGGTGTATCTATTTTAACTATGCATTTGGGAACTGGGGAAATAATTATGTAGATTTATGACTGCATAGGTCTTACTCTGACCTTTGCCTGGCCTTCATGACCCCCCACTTTGAGAGACTTTGAGAGAAAGGCTACTTGCCTCTCATATCTCCAGAGGTCAGTACCAGTTTGTAGATATTGTCTATTAGGTTTTAGAAGGCCTAGTTTATTGCTGTGCAACAGAACTTTCTACAATGTTGGAATTGTTCTATATGGACTGCGTTAGTCAGGCTTCCGTATGCTGGATGAAATACCTGACACCCACAACCTAAAGGAAGAGAGGTTTCAAAGAGAAGTTTGGTTTAGCCCAGTTTGAGAGATTTCAGTCCATGGTCTGCTGGATCCAAAGCAGAAACATCGTGGCAGAAGGGTTTTGTGGAGTAAAGCTGCCCATTTCATTGAGGTGGGGTACAGAGAACCAGGGAGAGAGCTAACACCCTCCACGTCAGACCCCAGAGACCCACCTCTTCCAATGAGGCCCGCTGTGATCATCAGCATAGGTTTCCCGTGATCCAGTCCCACCACCAGTGGTCTCTTCATTCAGTCAAGCTGACAACTAAGATTAACTGGCAAATGAACATTGTCCAGTATGGTAGCTCCTGACCATATTGAGACCTTGAAATGTGGCTACTGTAAGAGAGAAATTGTTTTTGTTTTTTTTTAAGCTCAATTGGTTCCAAGTTAAATGTTAATAGGGACTGCGTGAGAGGATGTGACTGTAAATTGGTTTTTTCCTAGCAGACTGAGTCTTTGGTTATCTCTACTAATAATTCCAAGTCCTAATTCAGTTATAGACATTAAAATTTGAAGCTCATCTTGTCACTTCATGGGCTGCACCACTTCCAGTGCCACACATCTTCCTAGGGTTCAGTTCTTCAGTGCCCTGTCGTAGAGCACGGGCATTTTCTCAGATTGCACTTCTGTGGCACTCCTTGGGTTCCAGTTTGGGGCCCCTAGATGAGCAAGGTTATTGGAATTTCTGCTCAGCCTATCAGCTTCTCTGCCATTTCTAAAAGTCAGCAGACAGCTAGAGGGGGAAAACGGCCCCATAGTACATGAACTTCATTGGATTTCTTGTTTCTTTCAAATCTTGGCCCCATAATTCTTCACAGCTTGCCAGTTCCTAGGTACCTTAGAGAAGATTGTCTTAATATATAGATATATATTGCCTAAGTTTTCTAGTTTTTGCTCAGGGAAGAGGTAGTCTATGTTACTTAGCTACAACACCGTAAACCTTTCTATTTCTTTTGGCCGTTGCCTAGAGGCACTCAGCATGGAATCTGTTTAAATGAAACCCTGACTGGCTATTTTCTGGACCGCTCTGATACACACTTGGGCTATAGTTTTACAGCTCATCTTTTCTGTTCACTCTAAAACAGTTTCCCCCAGCTCTGGGACGAGGGGAGTGGGTTTAGTTCTGGTATGTGCTCTCCTGAACATGTATGTATCCCTTAGGGTCCCAAATTTGTGCTGAGTTTCTCTGATTAGATGTCCTGTATTCACTGTGCTCTAGACTTTTCTTCGTTAGCCTCATGAGACTTTTAAACCACAGTTCAATTTGAACAAGTTCAGCAAATGTCCTTGGAGCTAAACCAGATTTCTCTACTCAGTTTATCTCTGGGACTTTTAACCTGGCATAGTGCTTCCTTTCTATCTTCACATCTCTTGAACATTTTTAAATGATGGATCTTTTTCTTTTTGTATTTTATTCATTATTACTAGTTGTTTTCAGTGGACAGCCTTATTGCATAAAGTAAGGTTAAGTCTTCACCACCCTGAACTTGCACTGCCTTTTATACCAGCGGGGAGAATAAATGTATTTCTGCCCACACCAGCATGCCAATCGAATCACTGTGCTGAAAGCTCTAGGGTTCCAGACAAATAACACTGTCATTAATGTTTCTCCCCGCCATCTGTCTATGTTCAATACCTTCTTCAGATTCCTTTTCTGAGCTCTCAGCCCATATTGCCTCGGCCTGCCAAATTCATCACATACATCCCTGGGTCAAAATCTCCTTCTTTCTCTCCATCCCTGGCCTTGGCAACAGGTGCCACTCTCTGCCTGATGCATGACTGTCAGGGCAGGAAAGCTGAGATCCTACAAGCTCTGCCTCTCTCACTTCACCCGTGCATTCAGTCCCCAGATGCCATGAACTATACTTCCTAAATGTTTCTCAAGCCTACTCACTTCTGTCATCCTTTTGTTTGGCCTCAGTTTCCAGCTGTTTGTTTCCCAATCCCTCCTTACCACCAGCCAGAGAGAGCTTTCTAAACCGCACACGTGACTGTCACTGCCCTGCCTAAACTCCATCAGCAACCTCCTGATGTTCTAAAGGTAAACGCCATTCTTGCTCTCTCTTCATTTTTTCCTTTTCACGATGTGCCTTCTCTATTACTTGTTTTGGGCTGACGTCTGCTACTCTTGTGCTTCCGTAGGCCTGTCTTCTTTCTGCCGTGGTCCATATAAGCCAGCGTTCTCAGACCTCAGCAGCCCTGAACACAGGGCAGAAGTTACCCCTTTCCTCCTATTCCGCATTCCTACTGATGCCTAAAAAGGGCACTCCTTTTTTTTTCCAGCCGTGTCATAAGTCCTCTTTTACAGAAGTAGTTTGCTAAGCCATGTCTGCCTCAACTGGGTTTGCTTAGTGGTTTTTGGTATCTTAACACAGAAGTTGATTGACATTTGAAATAACACAAAAGTGACCAAAGTTTCATTGTGTTTGTTCTGGTAACAATTAGTTTAATCTATATTGCATTATTTTTGGCCTAAGCCAAAGTCTTACAAGGTAAAATAAAAGAAACTTCCTTTTACCACATAGGTAGAGGATCTGGGCTCAGAGATGGTGCTCACTAGAAGCCACACAGCAAGCAAAGCAGCAGAGCTCCAGAGCCAGAGTTCACAACTCCTGCCTGCCTGTCTCATGCTTCTTATATGACACATAAATTTCCAGTGCTGAATCCAAACACTGGGCATATCCTTAGCTCTTAAAAATCATTAAGTTAGGGGCCAGGAATTTAGGTCAGTGGTTCCAGCATCTGCCTTGCAAGCACAAAGTCCTGAATTCCATCTCCAGTAACCACATATCACAATGCAGGGCGTGGTGGCTTATACCTGTAATCCCAGCACTTGTGAGGCAGAGGCAGTAGGCTTGCTGAGTTCGGGGCCTGCCTGGGCTACATAATGAGTTCAGGGCCAGCCTGAACTACAAAGCAGGACCCTGTCTCAAAAAAAAAAAAAATCATTGTTAGATCTATCAGGTTTTAAATGACATTAGGTCCATTTGCTGAGAGAAGGGCTAATAAAAACAGTATCACTCTGAACAGCTGGAAACTTGGCCTATCAACCCCTGATGGATTTTGATGCTTTCAAGTTTCTCTCGCAAGACTCTGGGAAAGGCCTCATGGGAAAGTCTCTGCTGCCAGTGACTGGCTTCTCAAAGTCCCCTCTTTTAAGATTTCTATTTTGCAAACAAAAATGAAACTCTCCTATTATTATTAGGGCTGAAACTTAAAGAGACAAAGTAATATAACTTGTCACACAGACAAGACAAAGCTAGTGTCTATGTGGTGGAGCTTAATTAAGAGGAACATTTTGCAGGCTTATCTCTGAGCTATTTGGTATTTCCTTGGCATAAAGATTGACCAACTAGCTACAAATCAGCAGGGCTCTTGGGTACCATTCTGTTCTTGCTCTAAAGTAGAGATTAGAATTCAATATGTAAAAGTTGGTTTTTCTAGGTTGGGCGTAAAAGTCATCTGTGACTTGAAATACCATGAATCAAAAGCCTCCTGCCTCCTTTGTTGGACCATCTCTGGCCTTCGGACTTCATGCTTGCTGCCAGGGCTCTTTGGGCTATTTCATCTGCTCTGTCCCCTTTTAAAACTCAGAACTATCAAAGTTGTCATCTACAGAAGTCTGTCAGTTTTACAGTAAGCAAAAGGGGGGGATTTATTTGGGAGCATTTAGAAATCTCACAGGCATGACCTGGAAACACAGCACACATTTCTCCACTCAGCTGGGCTGCATGTGTCACTCTGGGTTATATGCGAGGAAACGTAGCTGCCCAGAGCTTCTGATTATGTTCTTGACCCAGCACCAAAGAGGTGTCTTTTCTCCCTGTTCTTTTCTTCTTTCACAGGGGTTAAAATCATAGCCAATTTCTCCTTATTCTTAATGGTTTAGCTGAAGTATTGCCTTCCCAGAGTCCTTCCCACCTGCTTCTGTTATAATTTGTCCCATCGTGCACAATGGGTCTGCCTCCTCTGTGACACTCTAAGCACCTTCCCTTCTTTGGGTTTTCAGTATGTGGTTACATAAATAAATTCTAAGAGATCTGGAGTGTGAGTTGAAGAATAAATGACTGTATACCCTCTCGAAACTCGCTGAGAAATACCACTGACTCTGTGTGTATGTTCCAGTGCTAGCTGTTGAATGTTGCCTACCTTTGTTGAGCTCTCTCTAGCCCAGGCAACAGCCACCTCCCCCTCTTCCCCACCTTTCACTCCACAGGAGCCTTAAAGGTGAAATTGAGAGGGCAGGTCACTAGCAGTGGATGGAGCCTAGGCTCTGAAGTCAGGGAGAGCTAGACTTTATTTGAACCCCACCGCTTTTGAGCTGTGAGACTTTATACAAGTTGTGCTATGTTTGAGTTTTATGATCTGAAAAGCATATAAATAATACTATCCTCCCGACTAATATTCTGAAACAACATGTACAAAGCATTAACACAATGCCAGGAATACATTTGGCTTTAAGGAAATGTTCATTATCTTTCCACTTACTTTACATGTGTTTGTAGCTCATGTATGCATGTGTATTTGTGCCTGTATGTCAGCAGATATTTTAATTTTATTTTTATTTTGGTGAATATCTGAGATGGAATATGAAAGGAATAATGAAAAAGTGATTTGTGTGTATTTGAATAGCATTGCCTGGCCCCCATGTACCTTGGCACACAGGATCACAGTAGTACTTTGAATACTACCGCTTTCAACCCATGCACAATTCAAGGCCTCCATCTTTCAAATCTCACTCTCCAGTGTCTGGGGAGTCCTAAGGCAGATTGAGTTTCAAAAGAAGTGTCTGCACTACCTAGTGACCTGTGGTGTCACTAGAGAGGAGGACCTCCCTGCAGCCAGGGATGGTGCCTTTAATCCAGCCTATTTTACCCTACATGGGGCAAAGCTGTGGCACTGGCTCTTGGCACCCCCATAGTCTCCAGTCCTCAGGGGGACAGTGCACCCAGAAGCACACCCAGAAGTCCCAGGGTAACCAGTCCTGAGCATACCCAGAAGTCTGTCCTGAGCTGAAATTGTACAGCGCTCTACTCATAGACTGCTCCCCTGGGGTTAGCTGTGCCTCATTCACCCTGGTACTGTCCACGAGCACCATCCGCGCCTGCTCGCCCGCCCAGGCAACCTCAGTGATGTCATAAACTTACTCCATACAGAACACTGAGTAGGAGTGGGGTTTGGGGCAGAAGGCAGCAGGGTGGGAATTATACCTTCTTATGTCCATCTACAGGGACCTCTCTTGAGCACTAGAGAAGTTCTCCCTGGGGAGAAGGAACTTGTTCCCTGCCCTTGCTCAGTACCCAAGATCTTTGTACTCACAGGGAGGCATCTGCCTCGTCGCTGACAAGCAAGAGGTACATCCTGAAGTTCCCAGCACTGGAGACACTGATGCTGGACGACAACAAACTCTCTGACCCCAACTGCTTTGCCAGCCTGGCCGGGCTCAGGAGGTAAAGCCGCCAGCTTCCCCCGCAGGGCTCCCTTCCTCCCCAGCCACACTCAGGCCTTATGTGCTGCTGTGCACGCCGAAGGCTCTGGTCTCAAGTCTAGCTCTGTTTCTTGTCCCTGCCGTGTGGCTCTGGCAAGCCATTCCTCCGCTCTGAGCTGAGCTCATGAAAGCTGGGCATTCCGATAATTCTGATCATGTGACAGAGGAGATCCAGCAAGGAGGGAGGACGGTAGGAAACACTACTCCTGACAGTATCCTGACTCTGAGAGAAATGACATGCCTTTTAAGAAGTCAGAATCATCACGCCTGTAATCCCAGCACTCGGGAGGCAGAGACGGGAGGATTGCTGAGTTCGCGGCAGCTTGCCTGGGCACCATAGTGAGCTCAGGGCCAGCCTGAACTACAAAGCGAGACCCTGTCTCCAAAAAGCAAAAAAAAAAAAAAAAAAAAAAAAGAAGTCAGAATCAGAAATATAAGTTTATCTGCTGAGTTCTACTTACTTGGTTAAAGTAAAGAAAATGCTGACCTTTTTAAATGATTAAGTTTTAGATCCCTGGAAATTTTCTTGTGAATTCAGTAGCCATTTATGGAATATTACTTTGCGCCAGATAATTTACAGATTGTCTCATTTTATACTCACAGGAACCTTTGGGTTAATAAATATTCTGTCCACTTAAGAGATAGGAATATTGAGGCCCAGAGAGAGTAAATTACTGACTCCAGAGATAGATCCAAGCCTGATTCCATGTTCTTTCCCTAAGTTAGTTGGTAAATATCCCTGAGATATCATTATAACTATGCTTCTGTCTTTACTTTCCTCAATCAAAGACTGAAGAAATTAAGCCTGGATCAGAACAGGATTTTCCAGATCCCTTATCTACAGCAGCTTCAACTCCGTGATGGGCCCGGAGACTGGGTTGGAGACAGGGCAAGTTCCCGGAAAGAGCCCCAGTCTGTGCTGCAACCCAGGTCCCAGATGTATGAGGCCTCTGACGATCAGCCCAATTATACCGTTCTGCCCATGAAAAAGGATGTTGATCGGACAGGTGAGTGATGCCCTTTGTTGAAGATAGACAGCCCCTCTGTGAGAACAGACTTCTGGGAGTTTGTCCTAAAAGCCTACAGCCCCCCAGGAAGTTGCTGCATTTAAACTGAGCTATTCAGTGATTTGAACTGTTTTATTGACTTCCTAATT
>PVIC010021394.1:0-28603 GCA_004025085.1 Thryonomys swinderianus
GAGGCAGCATAGACTTACTGACGTGAGACCATGGAGATTAGCAGGGGTGGGACTCTGTAGACTGGGGACACATGAGTTGGGCCACAGCTCAGAGCTGGCTATTCTCACATCATCTCCGAAGAGCAGGCCGAGCCCTTTGCACTCAGGGGTCGCCAGACTGGCCAGTCCGGCGCGAGAGTCAGTGGCCAGAGGATGCGGTGATGACTGGAGAATCCCAGCTGCATCCAGCAGGATGCAAGAAGCCCCACTTGGGGACTAAAAGCAAGATGTGACAGAAATCTGGGGAGGGGGGGAAGCAGGAAGCGAGGAAGGAACATCTGAAAGATCGAACATTTGGCAAAAAGGTCTTAGTCATTCCCAGATGACACAAATGACATAGGATAGGATGCCAGCTTTGAATTGACTGAATATTTAAATTTCATGATTTCAACTGCTTCAAAAATAGAGATCAAAATGTTACTAATTGCAAATAAGTAAATTCGACATGCTCCTTACCTGTATGAGGGAGGTGAGAGGAAATGAAGCCTCCTGGCCACTCTGAGTGCCGGCCAGGAACTCAGTATCTGGCATAGGCCGGCCAAGGGCCTGCAACTTCAGCTCATCGGGCACGAGAGGCCCTGAAGCGTTTCTTGGGATCCGCAGTTGTTGCCACATGGCAGATCCCACTCACCTGAAATTCCCAGCACACACCTCCACTTCCTTCAACAACCCCAAGGAAAATCTATATTTGATGGAAATTATAAAGTTTCTTGTTAGGGAATAGTTTGGAGATTTCTCTAAAATAATCTGGCCTAATGAATATGCTTATTAGAATTTTTATTTCAGTTCGCACTGCCTTCTTTTCCTCAATCCTAAAATATATTAAAATACTTTAGGTAACAGAATGGTGATGAATTCCCTTACATAAAGCGGCTCCAACTAGAGATTGTTTTTAAAAAACCTGGCATTGAGACATCACTAAAAACATCCTCCTAGGTCTGCAGAAAGGATCTTGGAAATGGTGTGTAATACATTAATTCTAACTCACAGTTTCCCACATGCCAAGAAATCATCTTTTTAAAACTTAAAGCTGAAAATATTGGATGATTATTTCTAGTGTGAAATAGTTTTCAGTCACAAAGCGTGCATTGTGAAACGCTGGTCATCTGTATCTCTGTTGGTGAAGACAAGAATAGAAAAGCAAAGAAAGAAAGTCTGAAGGAGCCAGGCCCTTTGTTGGTGAGCTTTGACTTCAAAGAACTGAGACGCCAGCGACAGTAGCTTTGCTCAGCTGGCCTCGGCTCTGCTGCCTGGCACATTCTCTTTTTTTTTCCTGGGATATATTTTAATGTGGGTTCTTTCTGTTGAAACATTCATATTTTATCACATAGTGTATAAGAGTCATGTAGTACACATGCTTTATAATTTTAAAAATGCATTTTTAATGGTTTTCTTTTTAAAAGGAGACTCCAGTTAAAGACTTCTTTTGCACTTTGTATGGGGAAACATGAATATTTCTCATTAAAATTACAAGTTCTCCACCACGTTTGTTCTAATCACACTACTAATTTAAATATTATAATGAGTAGATCATTTGTCAAAGGTGATTAAGTTAGGAGTGATGGCTGCTTAGCTCTTAAATAAAAACATCAGGTCTTCAGTTTCTAAAATCCTCCTTTTTCAGCATGCTTCCTTTCTTGCTTGTCTCCTGGGATATCTTTACTTGAAGGACGCACAATGCCCTGATTTTAGGAGTGAGTGCTTCGGCCCTGTCATAACAATAAAGTCTTACATTGACACAACATCTTCTTTTTGTCTGACATTTTTTCCTTACTTGTGAATAGGAAAGTGTGATAAGTCCAGAGTTTAAATTAATTATAAGCTCTTTTTCCTTTGCAAAGGGGTAAATAAGAAGCTGGGAGTGGTTGGTAATTGCTGTGTGACTCTGGCACGTCTCTGGGAAGATTTTCTCCAGTAAGTGCAGTTCACACACAGCGGAAGCAGAAGCTTTTCTAGAGCAGCTGAGGGTGGAGAGTAATAACTGCTCCGGAAGGGCCCTGGGGGAGTTAGAGGTGCTGTAAAGTGGTAGAAGATGAAGAGTGCAATATAAATGCTAAATAGCCCCATGTTTGGGGGGAAGAAGTGCAGTCAATGTAATGAGGGCTCCACACCGGCTGAGAGGCCTGATGGCTACCTTCACACTCCTGTTTAATGTGGATGAAATCACTTTTGAAACTTCCAACACAGCTTCTTTTGGTTCCCTCCTACGACAGTGATGATAATTTCCACAAGTCAGCAGTTTGTCCTTGTGAAAGCATATTGCAATTTCGAAAATTGTGGAAAAAAAAAGTCAGGCACATGGTACGGATACGGTGGGTACTCACATACTTGTTGATGTGATTGTTCGGGTTTCTGTTCTGGTGCTTTTGAAGCCCTCTGTGAGGACCTGGGCACTAGGTGGCGCTGTGTCTCCAGGGAGGCTGTCAGTGGCTCTAATTTTGTAATTAGCCAACAAGATAGGTAAGCAGAGTTTTAATTTAAACCATTTCCCTCTCACTATACATAACAAGAAGCTATAACCTTTTTAAAAAAATGGAGGAGGGACAGGGCCGCGTGCATTACTTTGTCCAGGAGGACAGCAAGTTCCGTTGATGTAATTCTCACTTTTTGGGGAAGAGAGCGCCAGGCCTGCGGGCTCTGTTCCCAGAGGGAGGCGTCAGTTCTGGGCTCCGGCAGGGTCCTCCCGTCTGCGGAGGTGACTTGTGCTTGGCAGAGATGGAAGTGCGGGTCTGATTCTCAAAGTGAGACCATGCTCTCTAGTCTTTTCCTTCTCCGGAAGCTAATGACTATTTAATTTTCATTAGAATAAAAGTATTGGTTTTCTCCTAGTCCTTGGGAACTCCCACAATGGGCTCAAATGCTTTATTTCCTCTTTAAAACAATTTGTAGTGAATCAAACTGTTGATCATTTTGAAAATGAGTGAATAGTTAAGCCTTACAGCAATGTATAGGAACAAATTCGAGCAGCGGAGGACACTGACGTCCACTGTGAATGGGATTATCTTTCTGAGGACAGGGACTATTATTACCCTTCCTCCCATAATCAGTGGCATGAGGTAATGTGATATTCTAATTGACTAATTTAAATTTTGATGTTTAGGGCTTAAAACATTCAAAAAAAGTTTAATTCTATTAAAGAACTTGGGAGGGCAGTCCTTTATCAGGGTGCATGCCTCTGAAAGACTGCATCTTTCCAGGGACATCGTCATTAATTGTGACCTGTCCACTTGAACGAGAAGCTCCTAGCAGATTAGTGTAGGTCCGAGCGTGTCTGTGGGTCACGGACAGTGAGACTGCAGTGGAAGAGGGAAGACTCATCCAGATGTGGGTGGCACCAACTAGCAGACTCGTAGTCTAGAGAGACTGAAAAGGGAAACGAAGAAGTTCAGTGGACCCTCAAGTTATAACCAGTCTGACATATGAACAACTTGGGTTAATCAGGTTAATGGAAGATTCACCTGCCTCTTGTTATCTATTGCCTGCGCCCATGTGAAATCCAGGTTTCTGGTGTACTGATTTACAATCAATGTGAGTTACAACCGGCCCTGGGGAACCAATCGAGTTTGTAAGTGAGGATCCCACTGTATCCCCTCTCTTCTTCTGAAGATCTCCAGTGTGCGTCGTTGCCTTTGGACCTTGTCCTCCAGCTCCTTGAGGCTGTCAGTGCGGACTTCAGCCTTCTCATACAGACCTGTGGCTTTCCATCTTCGGTTCCCATGATCCTCTGCGGTGAGTTCCTGGCTTTTGATCCTCAACTGGATACATCAGCAGCTGCAGCACGCAGGTGGCCATTTTGTATTCTCTCAACCCAGACTCGGCAGGAAAGCGTGGCAGAGGGACGTGGTGGGGAAAAACTGCTCCCCTCACAGAGGCCAGAAAGCAGAAAGTGCAAGGAGGAGGTGGGGAGTGAGGCCAGCCCTCCCAGGCTGTGCTGTCAGGCAGCCAGCTCTTCCAGTGGGCCCCACCTCCTAGCACCAAGCCAGCAATAAGCCTGCGCGATCTAAGCACTTTTGAGAAGGCCTCCCGTGCCAGAGATGCACAGTTAGGGTTTCTAGGTATCTGTCTCCATCTCTGTACTCCTGTGCTTGGTTTAGATACTCAGAAAGGAAAGTGGGAAGGAGAAATTTCACATCCATAGTCAAAAGAAGGTGTCACAAGGCACTACAAAGTGGCCACGACTGGGGGGGGGGTGTCCCTCTACGGTCTATCTGCTACACTCAGCAGAAAATGGAGCATGCTGTGTTCTCTGTATGAATCCCAGTCCCCTATTTGCCACCTTTATTGTAGAGTCACTTTTTCCTCATCTTGTATTTTCCCCCAAGGGCTACGGAGTTTCCCGAGAGGCCAGTCGGGAGCGCTTGGGGCTCGTCTCTGCACCTTGCCGACGACCTGGCTCCATGAAACCTCAGCCTTGTGGGCCACTTTGGTCTGGCTGCCGACTTCTGTCTGTGCCTCTAGCTCTTTGTCGCTGAAGCTGTGTGAAAAATGCAGGTTTGAAAATATATTATGCATTGAGGTCCCTCTCCCTGCCTATGCAGGTAACTGATTTTGTTTATTTTTGGAACTTCAGTACTTCTGTTTGAAATCTAATTAATTATAACCTTTGAACCAATAACACACGTGCCTAGTGTAGCATATTGAGACATATCTGAATACATGTATTTTCTTATCACACACGTAAAAGTAGTTTGAAGGAACTCTGCTCCTCTAACTTTGTTTTTGTCTAGTTAGAATCGCTAGTCCACTTCCTGCTCTTATAGGGAGTGGGATCATATTCTCTTAGGCCTAAAGGTAAGTTGCAGTGGCAGAAGGAAGCGGTGAACGGCAATATGGGCTATTATTTAGCTACATGGGATCACTAAAGAATAAACACTGAAGTTTTCACTTCCCTCTCTTTCCTGCACTTAGATTTTCACATAGGCACCAGCTGTGAAACACATTTACTTTTATGAAGTCATAGAAAAGTAGGAGGAAATTTTGTACTCGTTGCCTTAAATGTTCCACTCGATTTGACTTAATTAATATCTTCTTACATAATAAATTAACTGTTTAGTTGACCCTGTGCTTTCAGTGAAATATAGCGTGCATGGTATTAAACATAGGTAAGCAGAAGTCAGATGTGGTGGTGCTCAGCTGTAATTTCAGGTTTTTGGGAGGCTGAGACAGGAGGGTCATCAGTTTGAGTCCTTCCTGAGACTTGCCTCAAAAAGTAAAGTAAAAAGTGCTAAGGAAGTAGCTAAATGTGCAGGAACTATTTTCATTCCCCGGTACTGAAAAAGCATTAGACAGAACCCCAAACTGCATTCGTTCATCTCTTACAAAATAATTCTGTCCTTTTAATAAATGCTACTAATTATGAAGTTGAATTGCGAAAATTAGAGAAAGGCATCTCCAAATAGTGATCTAAGGAGCTTAATTTATCATTCTACAGTGAACATGCAGTTTCTATGATAAGAAAAATTAAATGTTACTAATAAAGAAATTAGCCTATCAAGTCATGTGGGAGCTATTTGGAGAGAAGAAGTAGGAGAACAAGTCATATTATCAAGTATTATGAAGTAACACTTTATTGGGAAAGAATACTAGCATGTTTTTCTCAAGACTCGGGAGAATCATAAATCCATGGAAACTGAGGAGGCTCATTGTGCTTTGCTAAAAAAGAACTGTGTGAAGCTTTATCCTAGGGCAGGAATGCGCATGTGTAACAAGCCACAGAGGCTTCTGTAATACCTCACTTTTAGTCACCTCTCCGTTCTCTTTCTTCCGTTGTGCTCAGGGTCAATTCTGGGCCCATGGGAAGCCCGGGAGAGGTAAATATTCACTAATATGCAAAACTTAGGGTTCAACTAGTATAAGTGGTTATCATGTAAAATACACTTGACAAGCATGGCTCATTTCCATGTAGAAAATGGCAATTCCCATTTTTTCTACATGGCCTCATAATTGAAGGCATCATGGTATATACTCTATCAAAATACAATACTGTCAAAGTACATTACTGTGCATATGAACATTCTCCTTTACAGGACTTTCATTTTAATCTCTTAAGGTTTTATAGACTTGATACAGAAATTATAATCAAGGACAGTTTCTTGATGTCCTTTTGAGGCAGCGACATCCTGAGCTGGAGAAATTTCATGAAGGGGCTTATCAAGCTGTCTGTGGGAGACAGATAGGTTTTGCTGAGAGGTACAAGGGGTGTTCTATGGGTCAGAACTATACCGAGAAGGCCCCACATCTGGGATAGCTGAATGGTCTATTTAGTAAGGTCGCTTTGTTTCATTTTGTGACACAGCTTCTTGCTCTGCAGTTCAGGCTGGACTTGAACTCGCCCCTATCCTCCTACCTCAGCCTCCTCTTACACCAGAAATGACTCTCCATTCTTCCTAGTTTCTGACTTTGTGGATCTGGCTGTACTCTGACACGTCACCAAGCGATGCTGCTGTACCTGTGTGAGGGCCACACTTGGAGAAACACTGCCCTGCTGGGCCAGACCACCCACTGGTGTGATTAGAACTGGCTGCTTTCCAGAGAGAGAGAGCCGGAGCTCTGGAAAGTTGAAAGCAGTGCTGAAAATGAGAGGGAAGTTCATGAGACTTGATGCGAAATGCTTGTAGGGAGCCTGTGGCTGACGCTGACCTTGGAGACAGTCCCTGGCCTCTGTCTTTACACACTGGCAAGAAAACAAATACAGCAGACCCTCGAGCTACCATTGGCCTGAGCTAGGAAGAACCTGGGTTAATTAGGTTAATGGAAGTTTCCCCTGTCTCCTGCTATCTGTAGCGTGTTCCTAGGCGAACATCCAGATCTCACCTGTATCATCTTACAGTTAGTCAACTTGAGTTGCACTCAGTCCCCAGGAACCAGTGGAGTCTGTAAGTCATGGGTCCACCATAATTGCTCAGTAAGAGAAGCAGTTTCATTTGTGACTATTTCTAGTTTTGCATTGCCAGGTTAAATCACTTAACCTCTGAAAGTCACAGTTTCTTCTCACTGAACTAGTGCCGCAGAGGAAGCTCTCAAAAGCAACCGGGTGGTAGGCATTCATCCTTTTTGAGTTAGTGGGACTCTGGAGGCGTGGCTGCAAGTCTTCCTCTTTCTGCACATTTGCAGCAGCTGGGGCAGTGGGTTCGGCCATGCAGCTGTTCTTCCTAGTCTGAGAGGGAGACAGAGATGAAAGGATTGTGAGGACTTGGTAGTGGTTGCAGCCCATGTGACCATCTGCAGTGGCGAGAGCACCCTGTGGTGGTGATGTTGTATCTGCTGCTGAAATTGCTTGATCCTTCACCTTCTCTGGAGCATTGTCCAGGTGTCAACTTCTTGAGGTATCTTCCCTGAAAATCCTTAATCCTACATAGAGCTTCCTTTCCCCATCCCTGCTTTAGTTTTTCTGGAAGCATTGGTTCTACAGTGCTGGGTAGTTTTCTGCTTTATCTTGTGCCTTGATGTTCCCTCAAAGCCTCATGAGGGCACAGGTGGAATTTTTCAGAGGTGGCTGGATCTGGAGTGTGTGATGCTGGGACTGATTCATGGTGCAGTGCCAGGCTTAAGAGCACTAGGACTAAGAGTGTGAGTGACGCCCACCCCAAGTAGCCTGGGTAAAGATATAGGGATAGAAAGAGCTGTGGTTGTTCCTTTTTGCTTAGCTACTGTCTGCCTGCCATGAACTTTTCTCCCCTGAAACCCAGCCTCAGAACCAGCTGACTAGAGACTGAAACCTTTACAAACTGTGAGCCAAAGAAATCTTTGATCCTGTAGCTTCTTTTCTTTCTTTCTTTCTTTCTTTCTTTCTTTCTTTCTTTCTTTCTTTCTTTCTTTCTTTCTTTCTTTCTTTCTTTCTTTCTTTCTTTCTTTCTTTCCTTCCTTCCTTCCTTCCTTCCTTCCTTCCTTCCTTCCTTCCTTCCTTCCTTCCTTCCTTCCTTCTTTCTTTCTTTCTTTCTTTCTTTCTTTCTTTCTTTCTTTCTTTCTAGGGATTGAAATCACAACATTTCATCCTTTAACTTTAGGTCTTGTGATTTTGTCTCAGCAATGAGAAAAGTAGCTAATGCATTTTCCCATTAGAGTTTCTTTGAGTGGTCATTAGATTTTAAGCCTTATGAAGGAAGAGATTTTTGTCTCTCGCGTACCGTTGTATCTTCCTGCTCAGAACCATGCCTGACACATATGTAACTTGGTAAATGTTTACTGGGTGAATGATCCCTGAACCCATTACAGTCTGTAGTACATGCACTGCTTGCCCGCAAGAACTAAATTCTATTTCTTCCTTGAAATTATTGACCCTGGAGGGAGCTATTATTGTGAGAAATATTTTTAATAATTTTTTTGAAGTGCTCCATTTCACCTAGTGGAATTATTTTTATAATTTGATGTAAAAAAAAACCCTATCAGCTGAGAATATTTCTTTTTAGTCAAGATTTGGTAATATAAAAATGTGAAGTAGCTTTATGTTTTTTTTTCAGGTGGTTGTTTATTTGCTGTCAACCATGTGTTGTCAAGTATCTTGCATTTCAACCATATCTTGACAGATTTCAGTGCTTTGTGGACACTTTGGGGCATAAAATTCCAGGCTAGCTTAAGTTAATAGTGTAAAATGTGAACTCACCGTCAGCAGGGAGAGAGATCTCTCACTGGGCTCGGCGAGGACCCTGGGAACCTGCCTTGCTGAGCGACTTGAGCGACTGCCATGGTGGGAGCCTGGTTCGCTGCTTCTACCCTTTTGAGTTGCCTTTCCTTTTGGGGAAGACTTTGCTCTTCTGTGTGCCAGAGTCAGGGAAGGGGGCAGATGTCTCATCTCTAAAAGAGGGGTGCATTTCTTGGTTGCTTGGCCCCATCTCTGGTAGGGCAGGCGTCTGGTGGCAAGTCTGTCATTGCCCAGGTGGAACTTTCTGGAAACACCTTCAGCCTGGCTAACTTTCCACATAGTCCCCTTGACCTAGGGGACATGCATCTGAAGGCAGGAGGGGTGGCTGCTACATTGCTGACTCTTCACCCTTCTCCCCACAGCGAATTTCCTATTCTCCGTTCAAAGGGACAGAGACAAATTAACAAATATACTCATGGACAGAGTCCACCAGGAGAACTGGTGTCGGTATTCTGGAAGCCACTGGGAATTTCTCCCAGCATTTGGCTTGGGGGTAGGGAAGTAGCCCTGTCCCTGGAGAAAAGAAAAGCCACAGACTGGCACTTTACGCCAGTGTTAATCAGCAGGTGTGCTAGAGGGAATTTGGGTCAGACAGTGCGTGCTGTGTGGGACTCTCCCTTCCCTCGGCTGTATTTAGCATCCCTGCCTCCTGTCCGTTAAATGTCAGTAGCACCCCCAGAAAACACTTCCTTATATTTCCAACTTCCATTCAGTTTGTGAATCATTGGTAAGCCAACTGAGTAAATTTAGCAGTTCTGGAATTTGTGATCTATTACTTATACAGGCTAGTGGGAGTCAGAGCTGCATAACTGATAAGTTCTGCAGATAACTCTGGCAGTTCTCTTTAGAATGTGGAGGTGCTTAGCACCTATTTTGCTTTTGGCTTTAGTTGGAATTCGGAGATAAGAGAAAAAGAACCTTTCAGCATCCTCTTACAAGCTGAAAACAGCGTGTCTCCAAATCACGGCATAACATGTGTCATATCTAAGTGTTCGTTTACATAGCTAGACTCCTGGTGTGTGTGTCGGGTAAGCTTCAGTCAGAAAACCTACCCCTTTCCACTTCCTTCCTCCAAGTTTTATCAAGGCTCTGCATTCTTTGGAAAACTCTTACTAATCTATAATGTAAGCCCTGTCAGAATCAAAACAGCTAGTTTTTATGAATCTGTAATTTTACAGAATGATGGAAGTAAAGCTAATGGACTGTTTTCATTTGACCCATAAAAGGTTAAAATGAGTGAATACTGGCAATTTTATGTAAATCATTGTAATTGTTACTGGATTCAGTACCTAATTTAAATGTAATCATACAGTTTTAGCAAAAAGCATTACCCATGACTGTGATAGTGATTGAAACATTACCTTATTTATGAAAGAAATAGACTCACACTTTACTTTTGTCTATTGAATTGTTTTAATTTGGAGAACATGGGGTGGTCCTAGTCTCCTAAGCTAGGGTTGTGTTCTTTCTGAAACATGATTTTATTTGTTTTTCATGTTACCCTAAAACCAATTTGACAGGAGTATTTGTGCTTTTTCTTAGCAGTACAACTAAAAATGGGCAAAATTTTCACACCTTTGTGAACATTTAAGCAATTCTGTCTCATGCTTAGCTTGGTCTTACTATCTTTTTTTTTTTGCTTTTTTTTGAGACAGGGTCTCGCTTTGTAGTTCAGGCTGGCCCTGAGCTCACTATGGTGCCCAGGCAAGCCGCCGTGAACTCAGCAATCCTCCTGTCTCTGCCTCCTGAGTGCTGGGATTACAGGCATGAGCCACCCCGTCCAGCATCGTGGTATGCAGTGTGGATTGTTGGTGGGCGTGTCTCCACGCCCAGCATGATATGTGGTTACCGGGGATCAAACTCAGGACCTTGCGCTTGCGAGGCAGGCGCCGGAACCACTGAGCTAACCCTCTGGCCCTGGTCTTACTATCTTAACACACAAATTCCACAAGTCCTGAAACATGATGGCCTGGGAAGAGGTTAAGGACTGAAGGGCAAATTCTAGCCAGTTTGGCTTTTGTAATAATGTAGAAGAAGCAAAAGCATCACATTGAATTATACATCCCTCTGAGTACTTTTTGTTTTGGGGTATGGCATGATATAATTAGTGTGTAAGTAACAGAATGCTTGGTATAGAGCAAGTAGTTAATAACTCTTGGTTTCTTTTGGACAGTTAAGAAAATATCAGGTAACTTACTTTTAGCAGTTACGGTGAGTAATGATAACCTGATGTCATTGCTTCATTTGGTAACTTAGGTAGAGCAGCCAAAACATGAGTTCGAGGTGGCTGTCAGCCAGTGACAATATCTCAAATGACTCCTGTTGTCAAGCACTTGAATGAACGCACCTTTTGCAGCTAAGCATCAACTTGATTAATTTTTAATAAAAGACCATATGATTGATCTCAGTTGTGGTGGCAGGAATGTATCTTGATAAAGCGCTCTGGCCATCAGAACATGCAGACAGCTTCTCCAAGCTATTGTTTCAGTTTTGCCCCTGAACTTTGCTTACTTGACTAATGTGACCAACAATCTCCAAGTCTCTGCATTTAGGAGTAATATGCAACACCCTTCTAATTTGGGTTAATGATAACACGTGTCCTTTCATGTGGGATGGAGCCATTTTTAATCATGTGGTTCATGGCCCTGACTTAGCACAGACTGACTTGTGTAGTTAAAAGAGGCAGTGTTTGTTTAGTTCTTTGTTGTTGCAGATGAAAACACCTCTTGTACGTTGTATCATTTTATCTTTACATTTACTCCATGAAGTAGATCTAGCAAGTGTTTTTATTTTTTTATCTAAAGGTTGAAGAAAGTGATTGGAGCATATTCTGGCTTTCTTTTCCTTCACATGAAATATGTATGTCCAGCTCTTACAGTGAATTGACTTAGAGGGTCAGTTTAGATGGAATGGCTGAGCTTCATTCTTCCAAATTCCCAAGCTCCTCTGGTAACACTGGAATGGTTTATGTATCAATGCACTGTATTTTGTATATGTTTCTTCTGGCGAGCTCTTGTATTTCTCCCTGAAATGAATGAGCTTCTTCATGGGGAGGCACATTGCATATGCCTGGCATTTTTAGCAGCATCATCTGTGATATCATCACGATTACAAAGCAGGTGTAGTGATTTCCAATCAGCATCTCCAACAAAAGGCTTGGAGATAGATATTTAGAATCACCTCATCACTCTTGTTCCTTTAAATCTTCTCAGGCATCTTCTCCAAAGAGTGGGTGCTCTGTAAATATGTTGAATGAGTGAATTATAGAAGCTGTGATTATAGATTAAGTAATATACCATTTTGAAAATGACACCCCTTAGTCCTGTGTGTTGATCACATTGACCATTAACCAATACCATGACTTTCTCTTTTGAGGACTTAAGCTGCCTAAGAACGTGTTTTGTGTTCTGTTCATCCTTATGCCTCAGATGCAATTTTTAAAAATGTCATGTATATTTGTTTCTTGGTGTCAGTTGAATGAAGTTAATAGAGAATGAATACTTTTTTCCTATATTGTAAGGCCATAGTTAAAATTCTCATTCTTCATTAGATGTTTTGATGAAGATCTTACAAAGAGGAGAATTTTCATATTTAGTCTAAACTGAAATTTAAAAACCCGTAATGGAAATATAAGCAGTAATGAGACAAGACTAAGTTTTTAAGAGACAAAGCAGATAAAACTCTTGATTAATTGGAATGAACAGAATCTAAGAATTCACATGTAGAAGAGTTTACTTAGCTTCTCACTAGGCAGTTGATTAGTGACCAGCAACACCAATAAAAATTAAGGTCTGATACTGAATTAGGACTTTGGGCAGAGAACCAGGTTCTCAGGCAGCATACAATGTGACCATTCTCTGGTAAGATCCTAAATTCTGAGGAAATTCTGATGCAGATTAACCAGTTCCTTCTGAGGTCTCAGCTTACTGTAAACCCTGTGTGAAATGGCTGGAGTAGAGACACTGGGTCCCATTTGGTCATTTTAAATCTGCAGATGCCCAGGTGGGTGACCAGGACACCTGGACCCAATCCTTCCCAAGCATATAGCTGTTTTCTAAGTCTTAGCTAAGCCAAGATGAAGGATGCCTGCTGTGTTCCCTTGCCATGTGGCCTGTTTTCCTAGTGGGTCAGTATTAACTAAGAAGCTATATTTGTAATCTTATGTAGGTTGATTGTAGTTTGACCCATGTTGGGCCCACAGTGTGACTGTGCTGTATAAATTACCCCTGACAAGGGACCTTGGTGGTAACTCATTCAGGACCTCTTTGTCTCTCAGGAGTTAGTTATCTCAATAAAACCTTTCCTATTCTTAACCTCCACTGTCCTGTGGGATTCATTCTTTGATTTCAGGGAACACAAACTCGGCATATCTGACATCCAGCAAGCTGGGAGTTACCTTTCTCCTATACCATAAAAACCTAGGGAGATAGTGTAGCATTTTTCTTCCAAAGAGAGGAAAATGTTATTTTTAAAGTTTTCTGATTTGGACTTCAGCATGTGACTCTTGTCAAGTCCCTATATTATTTAAGTCACAAAGTCAAAAACAAAAATAACATCAAAATGTAATTCGTAGGTGCAGTAATAGAAGGAACTAAAAATAACTGACAGGCTTGGCCTGGGGTGGGGCTGCTACCTCAGAAGTTGGAGGAAGAGGTGGAGTGCCCCTCTTTGTAGCTGTTATCAAGGCAGTCCCCAGTGTGGGCTGATTATTCACAGAGGCACTGGAAGGGAGTGCCTCAGGCAATTCCCCAGTGAACCCAGGCAGCCGGGCTTGGATGAAAAGGTCAGGGCAGTACAGGTTCAACAGTCCGAGAAAGATCTCCCACTCCCCTTCTGTTTTCTCTTTTAACACAAAACTACCCAGGGGCTTTGCAAGACACATGCATTTTAAGAGGTATTACCCCAATTCCCTCACGGCAGCTTCTTTCCTTCAGAGCAAAGACGAATCTTGCTCAGTGACTTGGAAAACAAATAAATGCGACAAATAAATGGAAAGAGTCAAAAGGACCCACATGCTCGAGATCCCTTCTGCCATCAGTGTCCATGCCTGGGGACTCAAGAGCACAGTGGCACCACCATGCCCATAGGTTTGGGTTGCCAGGTAACCAGGGCACTTGCCTATTTTCATTTTTATTTTGGCTTCAGGAATATAAATTTTGCTTGTTTTGTTTTGTTTTTTCAGAGAAGGAAAAAATACTCCCCCCTCATTCCTTCTTATTTAGGACCTGCTCTAAATCACTCTCATTTGTTGATGGCTAAAGTGTTTCAAAGGACACAAATGTTTTTAAACATTTAAGCTGTTAGAAAGTCAGCAGGGGACATGAGGGTGAAAATTGCAAGGTGGCTTCTGAAGGGCAGCCAAGCCAGCTGCTTGGTCTCCTGGCAGCTGGTGGAAACCCCTGTAGGCCCTGCTGGTCCTCTCCTCTCCTTCCTTTCTTGAGCTCATTGATCCCACAGCTTCTGCAACTGAGACTCTCCTGCCCCTGCTGTAGTAAGTTTCCCTGACCCTAGGGGACACTCAGGACTTACTGGGTCAGTTCCCTCCAATTGCTTGATTTTAGTTTTTTCAAAGTTTATTTGTAAACCATCCTTTTCTAAAAGAACAACTTTTAAAAAAGAACAATTCAGCAGTACAATGAAATGAAACAGGATAGTTCTCATTTCTGTCTCTCATAGGGAAAGAATATGGAGATTGATTTATTTTCTAGATAAGGTCTCACTGTGTAGGCCA
Organism: Thryonomys swinderianus; assembly: GCA_004025085.1. Classification (NCBI taxonomy): domain Eukaryota; kingdom Metazoa; phylum Chordata; class Mammalia; order Rodentia; family Thryonomyidae; genus Thryonomys; species Thryonomys swinderianus. The sequence continues at coordinate 14,412 of PVIC010021394.1, forward strand.
GGCTGGCCTCCTATTTGTCTGTCTCAGTCTCCTGAGTGAATGGCTGGGGTTTTAGAATGTGGGAATTTAAACCTTAAAGCTTTATGGTAGGCAGTTTTCGTCCCAGTGGGTAGAAAAGCAGCCAGGCAGTCGATGGTTTGTGAAACCCTCTGAGTAAATCTAAGTGAATTTGTAGCCCAGCGTGTGGTTAGAAATGAGCTCTTTGGAGGGTGCTGATGTATGTAGCCGGGTGCGTGAAGGCATATATGTGGATAGTTGGGTTTTGCTCAGTTACCCATCTCTCATGATATGTAATAGGAAGATTGTTGTCATGACCTGCCCTTGGTGTAGCACACAGTGGGAGATGAGCTTTTAGGCTTATTGACTACATGAATATTTTTCCTCTAAGGCAGGCAAGAGTGGCTGAGTTGTTGGTTGTTGAGTATGAGTGGAGCCGGAGAGCCAGATCCTTAGCATGGTCTTCACATGGTCTGCTTAGGACATCTGTGGCCTTAAAACCTTAAGTCCTTTTCCAAAGTTCTGAACAGGGTGAGGCCAAGCGAAAAATGATCCTGAGTCTGGCTGACAACTGTTACTAGCACTTCATACAATGAACTTTTAATGATGGGCTGAGGCGAATGGAGCAATGAGCTTATTTTCTATTGCAAAACCTGGACATTTGAAAGACTCATTTGAAGTGACCGGTGTATATGAACTCAGTGTTTAGTGGAGTTCTCTAAGTTCCTAGTACAGCCTACAGTGAACATCATCTTTGTGGATTCAACAAAACCTGCAGACAGACAGCAAGCAGTGCCAACTGCTGGATGTTTCCTGATGCCTTTGGCCTTTGGTCCTCTAGGGTTAGAGGTGCTTCTTGAGTTGAGTTTTCCATGGAAAACAACATATCCACGGGCTCAATGTAGAACAATTTGAAAAGAGTTACAAACTTATTTGTATGCAGATGAAAAATGGGTAAGATGAGCATCAAGGGGAATGAAGAAGGGAACAAGATTTCATAAAAAGCAAAAATCTCTCTGGAAATGGTGCTTGGGCTGATCTGGCTGCATTCTATGGACTTTTAGATAAAGGAGTTGATAAACAAGAACTGTGGCTATTCCTACATGCTTACATGTATTTGTGAACACATATGTATTTGTAGGCATGTATATGAGTATGAAAGTATGTGTACAAATCTCTTTATGGGGGAAGGATTTGAACTCAGGGCTCCATGCAGGTACACCCTCAGTCTCAAGCCTCATTTTTAGCATGAATGAACAGGACTGTGTTCTCTAGTTCTTCAGAGCTTAGATTCTGCTGAATCTGGGCAAGTAGAGTCACTCTGGTTCATTCTCCTTCAGGCATTTTGGTCTGTGGAGTAGATAGGATGGTTGACATAGCTGTTTGTCAGCAGAAAGCAAATGTCTGATGATTTCCATGTTAAAGGTATGATTTTCGAATTGTGAGAGGAAGCCACGCAGGAAAGAAGAGAGTCCTGTGAGCTAAAGCATGAGCTGCTCCTCTGATAGGAAGTAGAATATTTGCCTCCAGGGACCTAAAACACCAGGACTAGGATCGACAGATCCAGTGCCCTGGTTTCCCAGTAGACTGACTGACACTTTGATGGTGTCGAGGACTCCAGGAAAGACGTTTAGGTTGATGAGAAGGCTTAATTCTTCTTGTTCACATTTCTCCCCCTGTGGGTTACAGTCATCTTAATGGTCACTCCTTTTCTCCTCTCAGAGTTAAAGAAAGAGTGAATTACTTTGATTCCAAAGCGAGAGTGTTGCATGTTCCACAGAAAGGCCCTCTGCTCCCTTTCGGGCTTGCTCAATTCAGCAGAGAAGTGATTTCATTTGGTTTCTTCATAATTCCTCAGGAAGCTGCATGTACAGCTGCACAGCACGCAGAGCTGAGCGGTAGCTGTCAAGTCCGGTTGTGCTGCAGCTTCCAAGGGTGCTTTCAAGGTTGTCTGTTTTGCCAGTAACAGGATTTATATCATGGGATGTTCTGTCTTGTTTATATGTATTACATTGTATGTGCCACTAAATTGCAAAAATGGTATTTACTCTCCAATGATTTGTGGCATCACGCCCTGTTTCACGCAATGTCTGGTTTTGATGTAATGAGAGACTTTTGTTTAGGACTAAAATGTAGCTAGGAAGTGGGAAGATATTTATGTTACTCTTTCCATTTAGTTTGCATTTATGTGTGGTCTCCTCAGCAAGCTCTTGCTCAAAGTATGCACGAAGTAGAAGATAGGAGCTGAAGATAAATGATGACAGGCCACCATGCATCCTTGTCGGCGGTGACTTAGATGGATGTCAGGCAGCGCTTTCCTAATGGGAAAGAGGTGGCTGAACCATAAAGCTTCTGGAGCATGTTTAACTCCAATCTATCCTGCCTCAGAAATTATGATCCACAGGTACCTTGGAGTGGAGGAGGACTCTGGGGTGAATCAAGCACTTAGCTCCTCACAGATGTAAGCAGTGTGCACTTTAAGAACCCTTTTACATGTGCTCTTTTGCAGATAGGATTGGGTCATATCTCTCAGGAATGTCTAGGAGTGTATCGAAAAGGAATTAGAGAAACTGTATCTTAGGGAACAAACATTTTTCAGAAACCCCAAAATTGTTGCATTAGAAATTACTGCCTTGAGAGGTGGGGGAGAAGAGAATTTTGAGCATGCCTGTTTGGAAGCCACAGAAACTGCAGGAAAAACAGATGGTTTCCTAACAGCCAAGAAAATAGCTGTCACTAAGTGCCATCTGCTTTATTTATAAAATTACAAAACTTTTGGAAGTGAAAGGGACCTTTTGGATCATTTAGCCTGGATCCTTGCAGTTGTGGAAATTTAAATCTCGTGCCATTGGTGTAAAAGTTTTCTCACTTCTTAGGAATGTGGTTGGAATATAGGAAATGAGTTCAGGGTCCTCTGGATCTTTAGCACGAGTGTGGCCCTTTAGGTTATTGAAAAATAGAAAGAAATGTGACATATCTTTTTCTTTACACTCAGTGCCCAAAATATTTTTTGCTGAAGTTAATTGGTCAGTGGTAAATTTGTAGATGAGCTTTTCCCATAAATCATTAATTTTTTTCTCTCCTTTACTCCAAGAAATGAAATTAGGTGATCCAAAAGAGTGTATTTGAAGAGGATTTTGTTATTAACATTTTATGATTAGAGAAAGAAAGTATCAATGTTTAATAAAAAGTCACATTGTATTTAACTTTTTGTTTGTAGGCTCATTATCACTACTGGAAAGATTTCCACATCTTGACTTGAATACACCTAGTAATTAGCAGTATTACTAGGTTAATGAGAAGCTGTATCTCTTAATGATTCAAAATTGTTCAGGGGAGAAAATTGCAAGAGAAGAGAGTTCAGGGAGAGGGTTTGTCTCTAAGAGCTGTTCTCCCATGAAGGTCATGTTATTGTTATACCAGGACGTACTTATGTTCTTATTAGAAATGCTCATTAAGCCTGCCTTGTAGCAGCTGTGTTAAGTGAACGACGATGTATTTATCAAAATAACTTCTATTCATTGACTAAATTAATGCTAATATCCTAGATTAGCCTCGACACTGACATTGTTCGTTAGTCAGTCTCCTACAAGTGTGGTCCTCCTGGACTTGACTCCTTTTCCTCCTTTTGGACTGATAGGTTTTGGTCACCTTGGCTGAATCCTCTTCCTCTGCATGCTCTTCTGTGCTGCTGGATCTGAAGCTGTCCGCATGGCTTAATATGTCTATGTCTTGATGGCTAAAACCCATTTTCTCAGTCTAGATCTTTCTGCAAACTGCTGGTACACACCTGTGCCTGATGTCTCACCAACCACTCAAACTCAGTCTACTCAACTGAATTCTTAAGCCCCTCTACCAATCCATTTCTCATTTTACTAAACTGCCACCAGGTCCTCCAAGCTAGAAATGGGGACATTAACTTTCACTTTTCTGCCTTCCTTTGATTGCAAGTGTATTCAGTCCTCAAATCCTTGTTTCTACGATTCTTTAAAATTTATCCCCTCCTCTTTAACTTCTGCCAGTGGTACTGTTGATCCCTTGATCTCTTTCTGGCTCCAGTTGCTTAGATGACTTGACTACTCCAGACTGTAGTTCTCCACTTGGCCAGTGGAGAACAATTTAATTCTCATTTCTCATGGTCCTTAATAGTTCTTTCTCCACTTTCTCAAAATAAATAAAATTAGACAATAGAAAGAGTGTATCTGAGGAGTGTCTTTATTATTTTTTTAAGCTTAGAGAAAGAAGGTATCAGTGTTTAATAAAAAGTCATACTGTTATTAAGGCTAGGCTTTTAGCTCAGCAGCACCACGCCTGCCTTTCTGTCAAGCAGAAGGTCTTGAGTTTATGCCCCAGCCCCTATCATACTGCATTTAAGTGTAGATACATTCTTCTTTCCCTGAGATTTTGTTTCTTCCATGTAGTGAAATCCAATGGCAAACTAGGCCTAGCACTGAAAATGTGGTGTGTAATTTATATTCACCAGCTTAGAACCCTTTGGTGAGTGAAGAAAGAAAGCTCTTGGTATTTCCAGACACACTGACTTTCCCTTCTTGGACATTTCTGGGGATTTTCACAGAGTGGCCTACTTGTGTTTGAGATTTCATTTCAATTCCTCATGCTTTTATACCTCATGAAGGGTGCTAACACCCTTATTTGGTACTTTATAGCTGTTCCTTAGTCATATATTATAATAACTCAAAGCCCACTTTATTTTTTTTTCTAATGATTTGCTTTTGTGACCAAAACTTTATAGAGGTACATGCTTCCCTTTCATTATATTCTCTAAACATGGCTGTAACTATGGATTTTTCTTGTTTTCATTTAAGGTCTCCATTATATAGATTTGTAAAGTAGAGGCCCTTTTGGAAGGGTCTTATAATTACTAAGTATATTTAGCTTTCCTTTTTCATTTGTTCAATTGCTTATGGTTCTCACTTATTTCTCTCTGCTTAATATTGCACAGCCCTACAGAAAGAAAATAAAAGAGCATGTATAAAGGGGGGAGGAGGGTAGGGATATGGGTAAAAATGAGAATTAACTTGTGGCATATACTGGTACAAATTTCCCAATGTTATATGTGATTTTGAGATGTATATAAATTGTACCAATAAAGAATTCAATTAAAAAAAAATATTGCACAGCCCAGGGTCTTCTGTATATTCCCCATTGTTATCTCCTATGACAGCTGCTTCCTATGTTCAGATCCTCTCTTTTCTCTCAATAATTGGTTTCCCTGCCTCCAGTTTTATACTCTCCATGTGAGAGTCCAGCTCATCTTTCTGAGATAGGAATCTGAGTAGGTGCTCTTTGTATAGTATACAAGGTCCTTTCTCCTTGGGTCCTGCTGGTTCCTAGATACTTTATCTAAGCCTTTCAGAATTACTTGTAGGTCCTTAAATTGAATATCTGGTTTGATCATTCTGAGCACATGTTGCCTTTCCTCTTATGCTTTGCACCATCTCATTCCACCAAAATTTCTCTAGTCATTTTCAAAGGGTGTCCCCAGTGTGAAGTCAAAGTCCTTCACCTCAAGGGAGCCTTTGGGACTTCCTGGTTCCTGTGCAGTAGAATTGGCTACTCACTGTGTCCTCTGTGAGTTCTGTACATGAGTCTCATTCTTACTGGGCAGCATTAACAGAGACTCACTTAGAAAGCTCCTCTGTTCCAGGTTCCATTAGGCACTTTATATAAAAACTTACTGCGCTAGGTATTGGTCTCTCCCATGGCATTACAAACCCTCTGAGGGTATAAATAGCGTTAAAAACATTTTTACATCATTTGCTTTTAATTATGCAAATAGTAGATGCAATCTGAAGAGGAATATCTATTAGCACAGCACGTTCTACCTACTTGTGTCTGTACACATGTGCTATTTTCCATCTGCTGATGTCTCTGAGACCAGCCCCTCTGTGTCCCTAGAGCTGTTCTCCTTTACCTTTGCAGGGATTGCTTTCTTATAATTATTTGCTTTCTTCCATGCACTTTCTAGCGCTGTAGTGAAGAGTTCATTTTGCTAATTTTCCAATCACTTACTAAATGTGGCTTTGGGCAAATTAATGGCATTCCGTATGCCTCAGTGACTTCTTCTCAGAAACAATGATACTTTTAATGATTAAATGAACAACACAAATGCACTGGCACAGCTGAAGTGCTGAATACAGATTAATTAGCATATTATTAAAAATAATTTGCAACAGCATATAGGTTATTTTATTTTATTTTATTTTTTGCTTTTTGAGACAGGGTCTCGCTTTGTAGTTCAGGCTGGCCCTGAGCTCACTATGGTGCCCAGGCAAGCCGCCACGAACTCAGCAATCCTCCTGTCTCTGCCTCCCGAGTGCTGGGATTACAGGCGTGAGCCACCACGTCCAGCATTGTGGTATGCGGTGTTGATTGTTGGTGGGCGTGTCTCCACGCCCAGCATTGTATGTGGTTACTGGGGATCGAACGAACTCAGGACCTTGCGCTTGCGAGGCAGGCGCCGGAACCACTGAGCTAACCCTCCAGCCCTAGGATATCTTATTATAACAACCCTTGGTGTATTGTCTCCTTCTAGCTACTGTCCCATTTTCATCGTCTTTCATTACTTAAGTTGTCTATACTTGTTGTCTGGTGTCTAGTTCTTCTTTTTCTTTGTCCCACGTGACTCTCAACAATCATTGAGGAAACGCTGCGTTCTTTGTTCCAGTGACACCATAAGCCTGTTTTTTCCCTACCTTTTGGGCCTCACTACTCAGTCTTATTGCTGGTTTATGTCTCTCTTCTTCTAGAGCTCTGAAGATAAGACTCCGCCAAGACCTGGCCATTCGACCTGCTCTTTTCTTTATATTCTGATCCTACCTAGTCTTTTTGCTTCAGATCATATCTATATGTTGTTGAATACTCAAATTTATCCTTCCAGACCTTTCCTCCTTGGCCTTCGCAACTCAGATAAGGAAGTGATGATTACTGGGCATTAGTACAGGGATATCTAATAGGCATTTTAGATGTGGTGTGCTGAAAATAGAAATCTGAACCTTCCCTCCTCCCAATGATCTTTCTTCTAAATAATGACACCATCACCCTCCTTAGCTTCAAGCTTAAGAGACATTCTGATTGCTTTCTTATGTTTATAAAGTTCCTTTGCATCACAATCCCTGGCTCTCCCTTTTGCATTCCTCTTAATCTCCCTGAGCATCCTTTTAAAGCATAAATTAGATCATGCCACTCTTGTTTAGGATACCCTCAGACTGCTATTGTAGCATAAAAGCTAATCTCCTCCACCTAACTGCAGAAGGGCTCCTATCATTATGTTCTCTCCCAGCTCTGGAGTAGTGTCTTTTCCTGCTTTGTGCTTGATTTCTTTGACATGCACAGCACCAGTCCATTCCTGGATCAGTACCTCCACCATTGCTTCTTCTGCAGGAACATTGTTAACAATGAATTTTTTAACATGGATGGTACCTTCTTTGTCATATAGGTATCAAGTGAAATAAGCAATTGATATCAACAAAATTGGTATGTGTTCATAATGTATAAGGCTATATTTGTGTAGAAGTATTATTTTAAAACTTATGTTAAAGTGTATTTTTTTAGTTGACTTTATTGGTACATTTCATACATACATTATGATCACATTCAACATTGAGAATTTGTAGCTGTATGTGACACATCTTTTTTGGTTAATGTGTATTTTTATAACTTACGAAATAGGAGTCTAAATTAATTTAACTCTAATGTTTGACTATTTGTTCCAGTATCTTTTTTTAATTTATTTTTTATTTTCGAAGAGCTCCTGATGCAGACAAGTATATTTTCATATATCTTTTTTTAATAAATTGAGTTTATTGGTGCATTTTAGGAATACATTATGATCACATTCCTCATTGAAAATTTGTACCTGTAGGTGATATATCTTGATTCTTATTCTTTTCCATTCCCTGGCTCTTCATTCAATCCCCACCTCCTATATACATACATAAGCATTGTCTCCATTTTTTTTCCTTTTACCATCAAATATTTTCTTCCTTTTCATTGTTTTCCCTTTCCCCAACCCAGTGCCCTTTTCTCTTTGAGCATTTTCCTCCTATGTCACAATACTTATTATACATTTTGGACTTCATTTATACCTTTAGTTTCTCACACTAAAGCAATGTGTTATTTACACCTGTGTGCCCTGTTTATTTCATTTATGAGTATGGCCTCAAGATGCATCCTTTTAGTTATAAATATCTCTATCTTTATTTATGGCTGAGTAATCTTCTATTTTATAAAAAGCCCCAATGTTCTTTATTTAGTCTCCCATTGATGGGCATTTGGGCTGTTTTTATGATTTAGCTGTTACAAGCTATGCTTCTATAAATACAGGTACATGTATGTTGCTATGATATAAATCTTAATTCTTTCACAAATATATGCAGTAGGAAAAGAGCAAGATCAAATGGGACCTCTAACCCTAGTTTTTTGAGGAATCTCCACATTGATTTCCACAGTGGTTGTACTAGTCTACATTTGTATTAACAGTACAGTAGGGTTTCTTTCTCCTTGTAGGCTCACCAGCATTTGTTGGTTAATTTCGAGATAGCCACTATTCTTTGTGGGATAAGATGAATTTTCAGTGTTGTTTTCTTCTGCATCTCTTAAATGACCAGTGATGTTGAACATTTTTTGGTATGTTTGTTGCTTTTACTTCTTCATCTGAAAAATGTCTATTTGTTTCATTTTTGAATAGGTAATTCTTTTCTCCATTGATTTAAAATGGCAACACTTGGCATTTAGAATGTATTGGTATTGCTTGTGGAAGAATTGAATATACTTAAAAATTGAGGAATTACATGCAGTGTGGTCAGTGTTTGTATTGTGTTGAAAATTAATTTGCTTCCAAGAATGTTTTTAAATTTTGCACTAATATGTACCAGTGAAATGTGATAATAAATAACTATGATTGTCCTATATTTAGGTTAAACCTCTGTGAGTTTAAAGTTGCTACCTAGCTGAAATTCCCTTGATCTCAATTTTGAGCCTCCTGATTGATAAAATTGCTTTTCTAGTCCCTCCCATCTATAAACCTAGTGATTTTAGTTTCAAGGTTTTTTTTTTTTTTTTTTGCTTTTTGGAGACAGGGTCTCGCTTTGTAGTTCAGGCCGGCCCTGAGCTCACTATGGTGCCCAGGCAAGCCGCAGCGAACTCAGCAATCCTCCTGTCTCTGCCTCCCGAATGCTGGGATTACAGGCGTGAGCCACCACGCCCAGCATTATATGTGGTAACCGGGGATCGAACTCAGGTCCTTGAGCTTGCAAGGCAGGCGCCAGAACCACTGAGCTAACCCTCCGGCCCTAGTTTCAAGGTTTTAAAAGGCTTTTCTTTTACACTTCTGAATGAACTCTGCTCATGTGTGATAATATACAAGATAGCCTGTAGTTTTCTTATTATCTTTTTTGGTTTATAGATAATGGAAATTTTGGCTATTTCTAGGTATTTTTTTTTTCCCTAGAAAAGCATTTGTCAACAGCAAACCTTACTGATGTTTGTAGCACTTTGAGGCCCGAAATTTTCCCTCACACCCATTTTTGTTCCCTTTTTGCTTTAGATGCTACAGTTTAAAAAAAATACAGGACCAGACAAAATGTTGATAAGGTGGCATACTAGAGATACGCTGGAGTTGTGCAAACTTCATTTTTTCCCTCTGGAGATTTCTGATCTTTGGAACTGGAATGCAGAAATATCAATATTTCTCACAAGGGCATGTTTTTTTTTTTTCAAATAGCTGTGCTGAATTTGTACCTTATTTGGATAATTTCCATATTGAAAGGGTCAGAATGCTCTCCTATGTGACCCCCCTTTTGCCCTCTAAGAAAAAGTCTAAATGAACATTTTAAATGGAAATAGCACACTATTATGTAGGATATGGGGTTGTAGCCAAAGGCCATTTTGATAACAGAAAGCTAGAAAACTCCTGAGCAGGGAGCCTGATTCCCTATTCCCAGGACTCAATAAATAATGCATTCTTTAAAGCCTGTGTCTTTAGATTAAAACCTAGTTTTTGGTAAAAAAGAAAGGCATTTCAATTCTATTTTTGGCTTTTGGACTGTTTCTGTTTTCTACCAATTCTGAAAGTGCTGTCAATTAGGTACTTCTTCTCATGACAGATTGGAAACCAGAAGGGAGCTTTATGAATTCAAACAGAGAAATTTGAGCTAAAAATGTCTTTACAATACTTTTTTTTTCATGTTTTCTCTTTAGAATTTGTAGAGCACATTAATTTTCTGGTACAATTAATTATGACATATTTTAGACGTAGCCTTATGTAAAGTTAATAGTGAGGATACTTTATTCTGAATTCCTATTTTAAAACTTACATGCTTATTTTAATAATTTGGATTTCATAGTTGGTAGGTTGAGAGGAATGTGTTCCCATACCTTCTCCTTGATGATCAATTCTGGTTTTTTAAACTTGATTCCCTGTTGATGTATGAGAGTTAAACTTTTTTGAGTTTGTAGTACCATCTGGATTCATTTTCAGTCCATGGCATGAAAACGATGCATTTCTTTTTATGGTTAGGCATAATTTTTTGGGTTTCTGGTGGGCAAAACTTCTTTACTTTGAAAAGATATTTTAAAGCCAATAAGTATCCATCTGGGAAAGCAGTGCTCGTATTTGAAACATCTACTGGATGGGGAATGTGGTAGATGTTGTTCTGATGCTCTGTCCATATCCTGCTTACTGGTGAATTTCAATCCCTGGTTCAGACTTTATTTCTAAAACAGCTGAGCTGTGATTTTTTTGTTTTAAACCAGAACTGGGGTCATGGGAAGCTGACCCTAAGGGATTCTAAAGTTGAGTCACTTCCTGGGTGTTTGGCATGAGTCCTACCAGGGTGGTAGCAAGTGCTAGCAGTCCCTGCATGGAGCCACAGGGCCGCTACTGAGCATTTCACTTGTGGTCACCGGGGTAGGATGGGGATAAAAAGAGCCCCTGGCTTGTCCCATGACTCTGACATTTGAGAGGTTTAGGAGCAGTAAAATTACAAACGATCTTTAATTTATGATGATTTGATTACAATGCAAACACTATAAACATTCAGTAGAAACCCTGCTCTACTCTTCCAACAGTAGAAACCAATGCTGTACAATATCTTGTGTTGCTAACCTAGGATGTTTGATGGATTAGACATAGTAAATGCATTTTTAATTTATGCTATCGAATCAAGATGGAATGCTATTGGAAAATGAACATTTGCATAAGGACTTCATTGGGGTGTTTGTTGCTTAATTTGTTTCATGTTCATGCCAATCAATCTTTAATTCAGACTATGAGAGTCGAAGTGTTCTTTGGAAGCATCTAAAGAGACACGCATGTTTTTGTATTTGAGGGAAGACAGTTAAAGGCCAGTCAAGGACTCCATTGTAACAGTGTAGGAATTTGGAAAAGGATGAATTCTCAGCCAGGTGAGTCTTTCGTGACTGTCAGGTGTCCCTGTTAGAGATGAGGTTTCTGAGTTACAAGGTGGAGATGACTGAGCAGATGTGCTCCAGCATCTAGAATCTCCCAATCCCTCTGAATGCCTTCTTTGGGGAAGACAAGGCCTTCTCATTTGCTTGAACACACTGAAGAATCTGCATTACATACAAGTGCCTTCGGCCTCATAATGACTCTCTTACCATGTCTTTCATCTCTTTTTAAAAAAAATTTTAAAATAGAATTTATTGGTACATTTTGGGAATACGTTATGATTACATTCCTCATTGAGAATTTGTACAAGAGAAATTTTTTTTTTGTTTTTGAGACAGGGTCTCACTTTGTAGTTCAGACTGGCCCTGGACTCACTATATAGCCCAGCCTAGCCTTGAACTCATAGCACTTCTCTGCCTCCTCCTTCTAAATTTTGGGATTAGAGATGTGAGCCACACACTCAGCATTGTGGTATGTGATACTGGAGATCGAACTTGGGATCTTGCGCTTGCCAGGCAGGCATCAGGACCACTAAGCTAAATCCCTGGCCTGATATATCCTGATTTTCATTTTTTCCCATTCCCCTGACCTCCCTGCGACCCTCGAACCCCCTATATACATAAGATTTGTTTCCATTTTTTCCTTTTAACCATCAAAATTTCTTTCCCTTCTTTACTTTCCCCTTTCCCTTTGAATATTTTCTTCCTGTTTCACAATAGCTATCATACATTCTGGACCTTATTTATACCTTCAGTTTTTTCACACTAGAGAAATAATATAGCACTTATACATGTGTGTCGTGTTTATTTCACTTATGATTATGGCTTCGAGGTGCATACATTTAGCTGTAAATTTCTCTGTTATTCTTTTTTTTTTTTTTAGACGGGGTCTTGCTTTGTAGTTCAGGCTGGCCCTGAGCTCACTATGTAGCCCAGGCAAGCCTTGAACTCAGCAGTCCTCCAGTCTCTGCCCCCCCCCCCCCAGTGCTGGAATTACAGCATCATGCCCACCACGCCTGGCACTGTGGTATGTGGTATTGATTGCTGGTGGGCGTGAGTCACCACGCCCAGCATTGTTGTATGTGGTTACTGGAGCGAACTCAGGAGCCACTGAGCTAAATCTCCGGCCCCTATTTGTTATTTTTTATTGCTGAGTAATACTTGATGTTATTTAAATCCCACATCTTCTTTAGCCATTTTCTGGTTGTCCATCCCTCTTTCTTACCAACAGCCCAATAACTAAGGTCAGATGCCAATATGGCTCAACTGGAGAGGGGCTACATTTATTGCCAGAGGAAAGAATTGTTCACTAACGGAGCTACGCAACTAGTCAAAATCCAGGAGAATTTGCCTCTTAAGGGTGAAGGAGTAAGGAGGATGGATTTAAAGCTGAATAAGGAATTTTTAAAACATGAGGTACTCTCTTTTGATACAGGATTTGATGCCCTGGCACGGACCTTGAGAATTAGTTTGAATCCTCTGCTGGCATAAGTCATGAAAACTTGGAAAAATAATGGCCCCTGTTAAATACAATAGATCTGCCAAGTACAGCAGGGCTGATTCCGAGAGGTTTCAGGGAAGTTGTGCTATCAGCTCACACCTGTGACGTCATAGGAGCTGCCCTACAATCAGGCAGTGCATGTCAGAAAACATGAACTTTTTGGAAGTTCATGTCTTGGAAAAATAATCTAGCAAATTGGTGCAAATGAAAATAAACTGCTAGTGTACATCATGGTCATTCGTAAGGATTTGGGAAAAATGCTGAGAAGGAAAACAACCCTTGGGCAGAGCTTTGAGTAACTCATATAGTGCACTTACCTAGTCACCTGCTTTATAGAATGAGGAATGGTCTAAGGTCAGGGCCTGTGTGATTCATGAGCAGTGGCGAATGGTTTAGCTGGCATATGGCTCAGCTGGCTGAATATGCAAGATTGAAAGGGAAACAGTGAAGAGTTTTGTGTAGAGGCCAGGGGAGCAGGCGTGAAGTATGAATAGCATTGTATCACATGCTGGTCTACAAGATAAACCATCCACCAATGAAGAGTCAGTAACTACCAAGTGGACAGAGTAACTTAGTCAATAGACATATGCCAACCTCTGCCCTTGGTTGTCAGAGTAGTTACTGAAATTAATTTATGAATAAGTAACTACTGTGGGAGATACTAGGCTTATTATGGACCCATTGGGATAGGACCTCCTTATGAAGGCTGACCCTGCTGCTACTGCTGAATGGCTGACTTATCAACAAGGATCAGATGCTGAGCCATTGAGATACCTATATTCTTTCAGAAGGCATGGCCAGAGATTAAGCTCAGTGGTTCTGTCACCTGCCGGGCAAGCACAAGGTCCTGAGTTCAATCCTCGGTAACCACATACAATAATACTGGGCACGGTGACTCATGCCCACCAGCAATCAGTACCACATACCACAGTGGTGGGCATAGTGGCTCACACTTGTAATCTCAGCACTCAGGAAGCAAAGGCAGGAGGATTGCTGTGAGTTCAAGGCTAGTCTGGGCTACCTAGTGAGCTCAGGGCCAACCTTAACTACAAAGTGAGACCCTGTCTCAAAAGAAGGCAACGAGGCACGTGGTGACAAATTGACTCCACTGAACCCTCTTTAATGTAGAACTACAACAGTTTACCTCAAATGGACTGATACGCAGTATGGTTACTGGTTTCTTCTTTCTATCTGCAGGGCCATTAGAACCATTGTCTAAGGGTTTTTCAAAATTATCAATTCACCCTCATGGAATCTTATAAAA